>JAJOOO010016737.1:0-16431 GCA_029582685.1 Solanum piurae | reverse complement strand
AAACCCCCCCTTTTTAATTAATTGTTGTTTTCTTGGAAATACTTTGACTAATTGGATATAATCGTGGGTTAAAGTAAAGTCTAAACCATTTTCCTTGTGGGATCGACCCCAACCTACAAGTTGGGTTCTTTACTTGATAACGATCGGTTACACTTCTTTAGGGAGGTGTAATTTGAGCGTATCAGAGTTCCAGTTTTGGAAGCTTATCTACAGATGGTTTTGCAGGTAGATAGTCTCTATTCTTCATATCTAACTCCAATCATTTTGGTTTGGAATGGAAATCGTACCTATCAAGTGCGGCAACTAGCTCATAATACTCATCAATATAATCACTGTCAAAATTCATCATCACCGATGCTAGCATATCAACACCTAACCTTTCCTATTGGATACCTCTGATTCTTGCCCCACAATGTGATTCACTTCAGATACCTATTTAAGATCACTTTCATGTTTCTTAGACCTATAGATGATAAAATTTACCTCCTAATTATTTAATCGGAACTTCATATGCCCTCTCTCCATATCAACCAATGCACACCCAGTAGCATGAAATGGTCTCCCTAAGATTATTGGAACCTTAAAATCAACCTCACAATCTATGATCATAATGTCTGACGGAAAGATGAATGCCGCTACTTTCACAAGGACATCTTGCAACACTCCAACGGGGCTCTTTAAAGTTCTATCAGCCATAAGTAAATGCATTGCAGTTGGTTTCGAAGCTCCTAAACTCAACTTGTTATAAGTCGACAATGACATCTGACTAATGTTTGCTTCCAAATCACACAAATCCTTCGAAAAGTGCAACATACAAATGGTACAAGGGATAGTGCATTCCCCAAGATCCTCTTTCTTCTGCACAAGAGACCTAATAGCAATAGAACTACAGTGTTGTAACCTTTCTTCATCCTCAAAACTTACAGCCCTCATTTTGGTCACCAAGTACTTCATGAATTTTGCATAATCATGCATTTTCTCCAAAGCTTCTATCAACGAAACATTTATGGACAGTTGCTTAATCGTAGCTATGAATTTGCGATATTTTCCTTCTTTAATCTTTTTCACTAACCTTTGTGGAATGGAAGGTGGAGGTCTAAGCATGGAAACAACTTTTTGGGTCATTTCAACTTCTTTTCTGTAGAATCTTTCAACTCTCAAGTAACCTCACTTTCATCCGCATCTTTTTCTACCACTCTTTCAACCTCAAACTGCATGGGGGGATCAATGGTCCGTTTTCCTCTACGTGTAGTGACTGACATACAATGCCCATCATTTTTTAGAATTTGGATGGTGATTCTAGGAAGTGTGCTAGGCTGACGTAGGCTCAAGTTTCTTGATTGACACTGCATGGGAATAAACTTTTTGACCAATTTCAGACAAGTCATTTCGCATCTCTTTCACATTTTCATCACTTGCATCAATCCTCTTCATCCTCTTTTGCATCATATCCTCAATGCGTGACATACTACTACTACTACCTCTCTATTACCAGATTCTCTATTACCAGGTGAAACATAGGGCCCAACTCTCTCATTCATGTTGCCATAGTTTTTTTGGTTGTAGTTTTTATCACGATTGTAGTATCCATCTCGGACATAGTTTCCCTCTCAGTTGTAGTCTCCATAGTTTTGACCTTGGTTTTCTTGACCTTGACACCAATTATTAGAGTTGGAACCTTTGGTGTTAATTCGAAAATCCCCCGTCTAATCATTAACAAAATTCACATATTTTTCATAGTAATATTCCTCAACTGGCGGTGGAGGAGTTCTAGTAAAGTAATTTACCGTATTCACTTTTTCTGCACTTTCACTTACGTGCTTTAATACCAAGCCAATTTTGTCCTCATTTGTGCCATCTCTTCACGAATATCATCCTTGGGTTGACCGGGTGCACTTTGAAAAGTTAACGTGCTCCTTCAAATATTTGCCTTTCTATTTATCCATTCCTTATTGTTTTGGGAAATTCTCTCAATTTTTTTGGCGATCTCCTCAAAAGTGCACTAACCATATGACCCTCCAAAAATAGTATCTAGCACATCCTTTCCATTGTCATCATATCCTCTGTAGAAGTACTCTTTTAGTGACTCATCATCTATCGGGTAATTCAGAACACTCCTTATGTACTCAGTAAACCTATCCCAAGAACTACTTATAGACTCTCAAGGTAGTGCTGCAAAATTATTCAGTATATCCTTGTGATTTAACTTCTTAGACACTGGAAAATACCTTTCCATTAACACCTTATGCAATTATTCCCATGTATGAATCAAATTGAATGACAGCTCAGAAAACCACATTGCAGCATCACTAGTCAATAACAAAGGGAAAACTCTCAAACTTATGACATTCATATCAAATTCTGGTCGTCCCACACAAATCTTACTGACAGTTTCCAATTTAGCCATGTGAGCATATGAATTTTACGAAGCTAACCCAAAAAACAACCCTCTTGCTATTAGCATTTGCATGAGACTGTTGGTTACCCCAAATGTAACCCCTGGAGGTAGAGGATGAAGAACAATTGGCCCTTCTGATTCAACCACATTGTAGTCAACCCTGTAGTTATCACGAAACCTCGGTGGTGGTGGATTCTGCACCCTTTCAACATTTCTAATTAGACTACCACTATGAATTTGAGCAGGCACATCAACAACTCCATGAAGCTGCAATTAAACTCCATATTCGTCACCCTCTCTGATTGGATTATTGTGTACCCCTAGATTTGCCATTTTTCTCAAAGTCTTTCTTAGTTTAGGATCTTAGGGGGTCAAGGGTTTGCCTCTACTCCGTTAAATTGGCATACACTAGAGTTGAAACTTGTAAAAAAATAAAATCTAAACAAAAACATAATAAATAGGAAATACTTGACTAAAGTTTAATAATGTAGTTAAACTTAATCTAATAACTGTGTTCCCCGGAAGTGGCGCCAAAATTTGATACGCTAAAATTACACATCTATTTTTGGCAATGTCATTTTTCTATGTACTTTCACACAGGTCAAATAAAGAACCCAACATGTAGGTCGGGTCGATCCCACGAGGAATATGGTTTAGACTTAAACTTGACTTAGAATGATCTCTTTTTAGTCAAACTATTTATGAGAAAAGTAACAAGGGGGTTTTATAACTAAAGTAATAGATTTTTAATTAGAATAATTAAGTAAACTAGTAAACAAGAGTCACAATTTCAGTTATCAATATCAAATGGAAACTAGGGTATATGTGCTCCCCACAAGCTTTTAACGAAGTAATCCTAGTAATAGTAATCCTATACTAGTGTTTGACATGCAAGGTTTGTAAGCTAGGTATCCATAAGTGATTGGTCCTCCAAGTAGGGAATTTCACCACACAACTTGGTCCGTCTAGGTGTGTATGCTCTACTAACCCTTACATTTACCCAAGATTAGTCCCCATCTCAATTTAGTTTTGTTTTCACCCTCACTTCAATTGAAATCAGACTATTAGATAGTATCCACTAAATCTCTATTGTTTAATCATTTTCTCATTCATTACCACCTTGGTCCGTCAAGTAGGAACGAGGTGAGATCTAACGTTTACAACCGTTATAAAGACTTCCAAATGAAATGATTGACAATACATACATAAATACTATTCATGAATTACCTAATTATTACTCATACTTTGTTAATTGATCATGGTTCCCACAAGACTAGTTGCGGATTTAGCTACTCATGCTTGATAGTTCACAATTCATAATTAGGATAATAGGATTCATAAACTTACAATTGGAATAGATGAAAACCGAATCATTGAATTGAAATTCAAAGTGTTCTTGCATAAACAAACTTCCAAAAATTAATGCTCAAAGTATGCACCATAATTCCCAAAAGACAAAAAATTAAACCTTACAATAATGTCTAACCCCAAAAATGGATTTTACTACTAATATTTATATATAAAAAAATCCTTAATCAACTAGGAAACAAAATAAGGAAATAACAACTTCAGACGCGGTTTCTGTTGATGACTCGACCTACGGACGATGGGTCAACCTACGGTCACCCTCCGTGGTTCCATACTTGTGCAGTATTTTTAGGGCCTTCAAACGATGATTACATCTACTATCCATATATTGGACTACGGTCCGTCCTGTCACTCCGTGGTTGGAGTACTAAAAATAAGCTTTCTAACTAAGACCTACGACTGTCTATCAACGGCCCATCACTGGACCTACGGTCCGTGGTTGGTTCTGTCAGTAGCCACTTCTGCATTTCTTAGATCGTATCTTCATCAACCACATCCAAGCCTATTTTCTGTAAAAATTACACAAAAAACATTATTTCTAATACCAAACTATCCCAAGAAACACAGAAACTCTAAGTGAAATGTAACAAAAATACCGTAAACTCACGAAATATCATTATGCAGCCTCAACAAAAACTCTACACTTAAAATAAATATTGATGAAAATTATCCTTAATGACGGTCGTCATACATCTATTATAGGGAAAGACCCTAAGAGACCCTACACAAGTCCCCTAGCATACATCATACAATATAAGAGAATAAAAGACTTGAAATAAAGCATTTCATATATAAAAAATTGAGCAAAGCAGAAGTCTAACATAAGTCACAAGACCTCTAACACAACATAAGGTAAGTGATTGGGTCGTAATGCATTAATAACATAGAAGTTCGTTATGAAATGATATAATGTGATAAAGTAGTTTCATTCCTTAGAACATGAGGACCACCAATCTTTAGAAACTATGAAACCAACTAGCCACAAGAGTACGGAGTAGGAACTTCGAACCTTACATAGATTAGATTATATAGGTCAACGTCTGTGTTAGTACATGAAATTTACTAAGTATGAGGCAAAATACATAAATATAGGCACAATAGCATAAATATCATAAACTAAGTACGCTTGATCGAATTGAAACATTTGAATGTTTTGAAGAAGAGTTGATATGAAAAGCATGGAAACATGGTCAAATGTATTAACATAAAAGACATAGGAAAACTTTGAAGAAGCATAATCAGTTTGTGGAATCTTAGCTTTAACCGACAATAAGACCATGAGAGCTATATCATGTAATCAGATATATACCTCATACCAAAAGAAGGGGAAACTATTTGCCAAGGTAGAATCCGTACATAACATCATATGTTAAAGTGGATCCACTAGCAAGGTCATTTAAGATAATCCTACGTGGGCATGTAGTTTGAGACTAGAGGTTTCCACTAGAGACTTCCCTATTTGAGCCTCCACCTCAAGCCCTGTCGGTGCTATGTCTAAATCCCCACGGAAAATCTAAGTAGCCAAATATCAATTTAGCATAGGAAAGGCAATGATAAATACTAATCCACATTTTTAAGATCAAAACATATAATAGTTTCTTAGACATAATTAAACATAGATCAGAAAACCTTTCACTTGTGTGAACCCATATATGAGAAATACCTTTCATAATCATGATTATAAAAGTAAGTTAGAAATCCTTTCACCATAGCATTAATACTTTTCCTTCAAAAAATCTTGAAAATCATTTATGATAACTTCATAAAAACATGCATATCTTCATAAGTTCATAACTCAAAAATTCATGGGTTCATCATAGTATTATAGTTGAAAATCATGATTTAGAAATGGGTCAGTATAATTTAAACTAAATTTCATGTAATAACATTAAATAATCCATTAGAAGACTTAATCAAGCATAATAGATCATATTTGGATGAAACAATCATTTACTAAATAGAAACCCTATTTTAATAAATTAGAAATTGATATGGGAAATTGAAATCCTTGGAGACCCCATGGAGGGAAGGACTCCATGTGTAAATACTCACATAGAAAAAGAATGGAGGATTGGAGACTTGGTTGAACCCTACCTCTTCTTCTTCTTCATTTGACTTGAGATGATTTTGAGTGTGAATTTGGCCAAGTTTAGGGACTTTAGGAGAATGAGTTGAAAATAGGTAAATTGGGGCTTAAAGTTCTATATAGTTCTTAGGGTTTAAGGAAATACGACGTAATATTGGGTATAAACAATCAGGAAAAGGCCAAAAAGTTCCTTTCAAATAACAGTCGACTCATTCCTATAGACCATACTGGTCACCCGTAGAAAGGTTACTTGAACCCTTATTTTATCCATTTCTTGATGGAACCTACGTACGGCTCGTAGGTCTTCTTACAGTCTGAACATGCTAGCCGTAGAAACTACCTTTGACCCTCAAAATTTCATTAAGCGTGGGACTCACCTATGATACCTATCTTTGAATTATACAAGGAATCACAGACCATCCTGGTGAACCGTAAAAAGGGTACTGGACTTGATTTAAAAAATTATTTTCCTCACTTCCTACGGTATCCATCTACGGCCCATAGAAGATTCTACGGTCCATAGATGGGACTCATAGACAGAGACTTCAGCCAAAAAACTGCATTTTCCGTCCTTTTCTAAATTTGAAGTGTTACAATATCTCCCCCTTGGGAATAATTGTCCTCAAATGGATGTCATGACATAATATGGAGGGTAGTGAAGATGATCTAACTGCCCAACATGAATGCAACTAACTTAAAATGCACAATATCAAGGAGGAACATAAACTTCAAGATCAAACATGCTTAAAACATCATTTTGTAAGACATACTATAAAACCATACTAAAATGCACAGAATCATGGAGAAATCAATCAAGTTAACTGGTTTTCTCAAAAATAAAGTTTTCATTAGCATGCATGCATGAGGAAAGATGAGAACGACTAAGACATGAGGGTGGACCATGGTGAACTAAATACCTCATGCTAGAGTAGGATTAGAGGAGAAAAGATGAGGATAACAGGACATCATATCGCCATCGACCTCCCAAGTAGCACCCTTAACTTGTTGATTCCTCCATAAGACTTCACTTAGCAACTTCCTTATTTCTCAACTTCTTAACTTGCTGGTCCAAAATATCAACCGAATTTTCTTCATAAGAAAGACTCTCCAATGGCTCAATGAATGTGGGATCACCAACATATTTCTTCAACAAGGAGACAAGAAAAATCAGATGTACCGATGCTAAGTATTAGGAAAATTAAATTCATAAGCCAGCTTACAAAAATGCATCGAAATCTGATATGGGCCCACATAACATGGATTAAGTTTCCCTTTCTTCCCAAATATCATCACACCCTTCATGAGTGAAATTTTCAAATAGACCCAATCATCCAAATTAAATTCAATATTTGTCCTTCTAATATCAACATATGACTTTTTTGGACTTTCAACAATTTTCAACTTTCTCAAAAGCTGAACTTTCTCCTCAGCCTCATGCACCAATTCGAAACCAATAAAAGAAAACTCACCTAATTCAAACCAACCTATGAGAGATCTACACCTCATACCATAAAGAGCCTCAAATGGATCCATACCAATGCTTGAATTATAGCTATTGTTATAAGCTAACACAATCAAAGGCAAATGTTCATCCTAATTACCCTTGAAGTGAATCACACAAGCTCTCAACATATCTTCCAAAGTTTCGATAGTACACTCTGCTTGCCCATTAGTTTGAACATGGAAGGTCATACTAAGCTTAACAAGAGTACTAAGGCCCTTCTAGAAATATTGTCTGAAATTGAGAAGCTCATTAAATAGCACGATTGGAAATAATAGAAAGTGGCACTCCATGAAACCGTACCCTCTTCCTTATATACAACATAGTGTAGTCTTCTAACGAATAAGAAACCTTGACTGAAGTAAATTGAGCACACATCGCTATAGGGTCTACAAAAACCTAAACTGAGTCATGTTGTTGTCGAGTGTGGAGTAAACCTACAATAAAGTCCATATTCAAATCCTCCAACTTCCAAGTAGGATTACTAATATCTTGGGACAAACCTCCAACCTTTTGAGGCTGAACTTTCACGTGTTGATTTTTAATTCCTTAAGTTCAACCAGAGCCATTCAGATGGAGGAATAGAGATAGGTTGTGTATCAGGGAGATGATCAATACCGAAGTCTATTTTTCTTTCAGAAAAAAGACTAGGTAGATCACTGCAAAATAGTTTTTGGAAACATATTAACAACGCGGACCGACTCAAAGATAAGGCTTTTAGAATCAATATCCCTAACCCACACAAGATGGTACATGCAACCCTTAGAAATCATCTTTTTTTCTTTAAGACAAGAAACAAACTAACCATTATGCGAACAATTTCCCCCTTTCCACTCTAGGATGGGCTAAATACACTATAATAAAAACAGTCTCTAAGGAAGGGAAATATGGTCCCTAAAATTCGAAATCTTGTCCCAAACGAGCATTTGAGACCTGAAAAATCTGGTCGCCACCTGTCCTAAAAGCTTCCTTCGCTATCGCTCAACAACGATGGGACAAAAAAACCAGTTGTTAAAGTTTTTTTGGGACGGGGATCCAATCTCGTCGCGAAACACCTTCAGAGACGGTATTTATGGTCTCAATTAGACCAAATATATTTTGGGAAATACTTTTTCCACGGTAAAACTCATTAGCGACCACTAAAAACTAGTCGTAATAATATTTAGAGACGATATAGATCTGGTCCTAGTAATCTCTAGCGACCATTAAAGACCTAGCCTTAGAATATGTTTATAGACGAGTACTATCTGGTCCTAGAAATACATTAGTGACTATCACCAACCTCGTCCTAAAATTGCTTTGGCGACTATCAACAACCCCGTCCTAGAATAGCTTTAGGGACGAGCATCATTTATTGGTCTAGATTATCCAATAGAGACGTGAAACAATCCTGGTAGTCATAGATTAACCTTTAGAGACCACCAATAATTCTTTTCCTGGATTGACCACTAATATACATTACAACAAATATCAAATTGCTACTAAAATTTTTGCTACAAAAAGATGATATATATATATATATATAGATAGATAGATAGGAAGAGAGAGAAGAGGCAGAGAGAAGAAGATATATGTAAAGAGTGTGATTAATTAGAATAAACTAGTTTACATCCATGATATTACTTTCAATACTTCCTGAACCAAAAAAAATAGCTAACATCCGAGTTAGACTATGACATCAAGTTTTGCATAAAATTTGTAGCAAACTAATAGAGCTCATTAATCTTCTTTTAAACTTGTATCTTGCACTGGAGAATGAACAAAAGCTAGGCAAAAAAAATTGAAGTTCCGATCTTCATCAAGTGTCATCCAGAAACATCAACAAAAGCTGCTACAAAATAAGAAAAAATCTATTAGAAAACTTTGAGATGCATTAACCGAGAATCCAATATCTATTTTGAAGATTTACAACTTAAATACATAACATTTGTCTCATAATAGAAACAATGGACTTAATAGCTTTGGAGACAAGCAGGAATGAAAAATAAGTTGGGCAAACACAATTGCTATAAACAAAAAAAATAGGGCAGAAATCTCGTGTTAAAACATCTTCTACAACTAACTTGACAAAGCATTCACAAATATGTATCATGGTGATCGGTGTTCGAGGCTCCACATGAGACCCACTATTATGTCCAGTTAGGGATGACAGCGAAGAGAGGCGTGCAAAAATAGGGCAGTGGAACCGGGAGAAAGAACAAGCAAAACTTGATAACAAGGCTAATGTAGACTAGTAATTACAAAAATGAAAGCAATGAGAATAGATTAGTATGATAATCAGCAAAGACAAGAAAGTGCATATGGATAATAGATGAAAACTTTGTGTTGGTTGTGGATCCAAGTCAGAAGATATATACCAACAGGTTCTGTTTCACAGTCATTTGCAGGGACGAGATTTGAATGACTGATCTATAGCTGGAGACAACAATATTAAAATTCTTAATCCTTTAGTCTATTTTTAGCTTTGAAATACTTTGAAATAAGCAAATATTGATTCTACTCATCCAACAATTATAATTCTGGTTTTCATACCATAAATGAGCACTGAAACTCAAAAAATATACTCGTGAAATGACCGAATATCATTTAAACCAGTACAATAGTGAAGCTTATTTATCATGTTTAATTTGCTTGTGACCTATGTACTTCGAAAATCATGTTCTTTGAGCAGAAAGTTCCTTTGTCAAGGAAGGCAAAATCACGACTCACCTCTGTAAGATTTTTCCAAAAACTCAACTAAACTGTAGCAATTTATGGTTTACAACCTCCCTTCTAACACGTAGAGAACTGTTGACAACAATCCTAACCTCTAACCTCTTAACTCTTCTCTTCAATGAATGAATGAAATCCCTCACAAACACAAAACAACAACTACTACAATCAATTACAACTCAAAGTCAACTATTACAACTCAAGACAATATACATAAAACTTTATACGAGCAGGTTCTTTCATTGTCGTAAAACAGTCCTTGATTATGCAAACTTACTTTTTCTTGAGCTTCCCAACAATTTCTATCTATAAATATAAGGGATGTGGAACTTCGGAATTGGGAACTGCTAGTTTTGCGTCGTACAGATTATTGTTTGCTATTATGTATGGTAGTGAACTTAAATGAGACATATTTAAGGTTGTGGATGCTTAGTCTGTAACTTCTTTAAAAGAGAATCTTGATGATATCATTTAGGTATTTCATCTTTCACTTGAAAAAAAAGAAGACAAACCATTCACAACGAGGATGAGGACATCGTAGAGAGATTGAGGCAGAACTATCATCTAAGGAATTAAAAGCCTTCTTTTAATAGAATAAAGTCGGGTATATTATTACTTACTTGGTCAGCAGAAAAACAGTTGTCATTCAGTTGAAACAGGCGATATTGTAGGTGGGACATGTGATTGTTGAGCAGCAAATAATTCTTTCATTTTCATTATTTCTTTCATCTCCTCTTCTAAGGTAGACAAGCGATCATTCAAGGATTTGTTTTCCTCATTCAATGATTTGTTTTCTTCATTCAAGAATTTGTTATCATCTCGAGTTGAACGTAGAGCGGACAATAGTTCAGCCTTTGAAGAAGTTCCACCTTTCAAATCTTTCGCCTTTACTCCACCGCCAAATCCAAATACATGGCTACGAGTTTGTGGTCCACAACATTTTTCAACAATCTCTATACTAGATAGAGATGGATCTTCTTGAACCATTCCCTCAAGTTGAGCCTACAAAATATATAAAAGGACATTTTCTATCAAAACACTTAACAATTTCAAGCTATTAACTTATTCAATTTACCAAACGTACATGATTTTCAATTGCTTCGGGTTCAACAAACTTGTTTTCTTTCTTATGAGTCTCAAAGAAAATAGTCGCCAAATCTGGTGGATTGCCATCTTTCCCACCATTTACATCAAAGTCAAACATGTCAAATAACGACACAAACCTCGTAAATACTCCATCAAGGAAAATAGTTTTTTAACAATACCTTTTGATAAATAATCTCTCGAATAGGTTTTCTACCAATATGATGAAGCATATTTAACTTAGATCAGTTTGTTGCATTCCTGATGCTTATTGCCTGTATTTGTGAAACAATAAGCTTAATTAGAATAATTATACCAAATTTTTAACAAACTTCTAGGTTGTTTCCTAGTAATAGACTTAACCAATATACATACCTGAAAACTTTTAGAAGTAAAATGTTCCTTTACTAACCATTCCCATTCTTTTTTATCTACTCCCCTTGGGATATTCTTGAGAGATTGTTGAATGGGCTTATCGTTCACATATTTTGCATGTAAGTGTCCTCTCCATTTGTTTCATAACTCATTCATCCATCCCAAGATATGATCACGATGATCATTCATGTCAACAACCTCAAATTTGTGCTACAAAAATTGGGACATGAGTTGAGTTATTACCACGGAAGAAGAATTAAGAAAGGACAACAAAATGAAAAAGATATGTGCTTCTAGTAGAATAAGCAGCGATTCTATAGTAAATAAGATAAAAAGACTAGGAATTTTTGTTAGATGTAGTGCTTTTACTATCCTCATTCATTTAGGATGTTAATTGTGTAAGATTAAGGATTACTTGTCTCACTTTTTAGAACACCCCTCATTTAACTTTTAAGCAATAAACAGAGTGAACTAACATGGTATGAGAAAGGGAAACTACATTTTAAATACTTGGGTATCCTTATATCAGTAAAGAGGCTCTCTTCAATTGATTGTGAACATTTGATTAACAAGATGAGTAGTAGAATGAACACATGGGGTTCTAAAAACCTGTCTTATGCAGGTCGAGCATCATGTAAACTCAGTCCTAATTAGAGTACACTCTTACTGTTATGAATGTAATGTTACTGTTGCTTTTGTGAATATGGATGTAATGTTACTGAGCATTACAGAGAAAAAAATACAAAGCAGAGAAAAAAATTACAAAACTGAAAGAAAAAATCAGGTCAAAGATTATATTGCAAAAAAGAAAAAGAGAAAACAGGGGAAATTGCAAAACAAAGTTTTTTCCCGCTGTTACTGAAGTCTCGCTTCTCACTTCTGGGACCGAAGTCCTAGTAGAACAATAACTCATTTATTGGATCAATATTATAGGCAGATCCTTGTAACCTTGAAAATATTATTAGACAGAGGTACCATGGCACTTTTCCATTCGATATCTCGAGTAAATAAGATTTCAGTAACACATGAGAATGGTGTGAAACTTATGTTAATGAAAGATTTGAATGAAGTTTAAATTTGTTACCTCAACAGCTGCCCACATGTGATTTAACTTCTCTTGCTTAATATCACTCCACGAGGTTACTCCCAACGGACATATATTACGGACACGAACAATTTTTCCCAAATGCCTCCAAAACAATTTGCTATTTGTTCCAACAGTTCGATTATTGTAAAATGTTACTTTCAACTTTTCTCCATTTACAAGTGAAGCAACTTCTTTGCACATGTTGCTCCCTCGAACTCTTCTTACCTTTGTAGGATTAGATAAACCTACGGTGCATAATTTAGCAAAAACTATAGCAATCAAATTTAGGTTTACAAATTAATAAGAAATGGCTTGAAAATATCTTACCTTTTTCAAATGTTTGAGAATGTTCCATAACTTGATCAATTTATGGAGGCAATGAAAGATTAGTTTGCATATCCTCTTTCTCAAGAATCAATTTATCCATTCTTTGTATTTCTTGACTAGACGACATGGTCGAATTTGCTCTTGTGCTTATAGAAGGAGTTTTAATATATTGATTAGCATAAAGAGCACTCTTGTTGATACATCCCACCTCACATTCAGAAGTCATGTAGTTGTTATATTTCATTCCCATTCCTTGAGTAGTACACAAAGTAGAGCTTTTAAGTCCTTGTCTGCGCCCCTTCATTATAGAACCTGAAGAAATCACATCATATTACCAATACTTTAGCATAGTGTTTCAGCCATGACATAGGAATACAAAGTAGAGAAAAAAATGGATGCAGCCATGAAATAGGAAAAATCTGTGACATTTATAAAAGTAAAATAGTGTTACTACTAATTTTATTGTGCACATAAGTTGGAGGTATGAAAATATGAATACATGTTTCAGCATATCAAGCATGTTTCATCCTCTTTTTTTAACTAAAAGAAGTGTAAGACGGATCAAAGTTGTGGTTGCTCTTTGGGAAGCTACGATGTGCCACATCTGGAAAGTAAGGAACCGAAAATAGTTCAAAGGTATTACAGACAAACTTGGAGCTTTTATTTGAAAACATAGCAGATTTTCAAAAATCTTACTTGTATCGACTTCTCGGGTTTATTGCTTACCTAGATTAGTCTATGCATGAGCTGAAGGGTTAATTTGCTTGTTCTCTTTCTCAAGATCGATGGAGTTCTTAGGTATCGTTATCATTCCTTGACTAGTAAACAAAGTAGAGTTTGTAAGTCCTTGTCCTTGACCCTTCCCTACATAACATGAAGAAAACAAATCATATAATTAATACTTTAGAATATTTATTTTGAGAGAGAGAAGATGTAAGAAATAACAACGGCTCAAATATTAGATTAGAGTTTGAGACAGAAACAAAATAGAGCATTATATTAAAAAAAATAACAAGGGCTCACTTCTCACTATCGACTCGCTTGAGGGCAGAAAAGTGATAAAAGTATGATACATTTCAACGAGTCCCAAGACCAAGAACATTTTACAAGTAAATACATATAGAATGTACACACAAGATACTTGGAAATTTTATTTGAAAACATAGCAGATTTTCAAAAATCTTACTTTTCTCGACTTCTTGGGTGTATTGCTTACCTAGATTAGTCGATGCATGAGCTGAAGGGTTAATTTGCTTGTTCTCTTTCTCAAGATCGATGTAGTTCTTAGGTATCGTTATCATTCCTTGACTAGTAAACAAAGTAGAGTTTGTAAGTCCATGTCCTCGACCCTTCCCTACATAACATGGAGAAAACAAATCATATAATTAATACTTTAGAATATTTCTTTTGAGAGCGAGAAGCTGTAAGAAATAACAACGGCTCAAAGAGACGATTAGATTTTGAGACAGAAACAAAACAGAGCATTATATTAAAAAAAATAACAAGGGCTCACTTCTCACTATCGACTCGCTTGAGGGCAGAAAAGTGATAAAAGTATGATACATTTCAACGAGTCCCAAGACCAAGAACAGTTTGCTAGTAAATACATATGGAATGTTCACACAAGATACTTGGAAATTTTATTTGAAAACATAGCATATTTTAAAAAATCTTACTTTTCTCGACTTCTTTGGTGTATTGCTTACCTAGATTAGTCGATGCATGAGCTGAAGGGTTAATTTGCTTGTTCTCTTTCTCAAGATCGATGTAGTTCTTAGGTATCGTTATCATTCCTTGACTAGTAAACAAAGTAGAGTTTGTAAGTCCTCGTCCTCGACCCTTCCCTACATAACATGGAAAAAACAAATCACATAATTAATACTTTAGAATATTTCTTTTGAAAGCGAGAAGCTGTAAGAAATAACAACGGCTCAAAAAGAAGATTAGATTTTGAGACAGAATAACAATGGCTCAAAATATCTTACTTGTTTCAATTTCTTGGAGGTACTCATTAACCAGATCACTAGATTGAGACACAAAACTCTTAGTTGACAAGTCTCTTCTCTCAGCCAAAGATTTATACCCTCATCCTCGTCCCTTTCCAATAGCACCAGGCGCGACAAATGTATATCTAATAGTACTCTTCATAAATGAGTCAGCCTCTTTTTCAGTCTTCAATGGTTTCTTCTTGAACCTGCCAAACGAGCCAAATATAAAAAGTAATAAGAAAAAATTTAATACAATGTAGGAATAAAAGAAATCATGTCATCGTAAAGTGTACCAGTGAATATATTAATTCATAAAAATATACTTCACCTCATTAGTTCTTTTACATTTCTTTTGTGAAGGACTTCCTAACTCTACAATATCATCATCCATTTGTTCCACAATCTCATAGGAATCACGAGGTTGAGTCTTCCTCACTACTTGCCAACCTTTGTTGGAATTATCATTAGCATAAAACACTTGAGATGCTTGGTCCGCTAAAATAAATGGCTCATTTGTTTTCAAGAATCTATCGGGATTAACACTCACGAAATCATACTAATCTTTCTTAACTCCTTTTATTCCATCACACACATCAAACCAATTACAATGAAATAAAACCACTCTTCTATCCATGACGAATTGCAACTCAATCACATCTGTTAAAACTCCATAGTAATCAAGGTTCTCACTATCTTTATCATTCTTACCCAATACGACGACACCACAATTTTGAGTCCTTAACTTTTTATCATAATCTTCTACATGAAATCTATATCCATTAACAATGTAACCATTATAATGTGTCGAATATCATGTAGGACCGCGTGAAAGCGAGAGTAGATCTTCCATGATACTAGTGCGATCTCCTTTATGCAATTGTGCAACCTATCGTCAAGATTAGGATGATTACTTTATAATGAGTAACAATATTAAAATATCAACTTTTATGTTTATGTATGACTCGCCCTATCTTTAAACCATTCAATAAATTGTCGATTCCATTCTACATCAGACAGGTGGCGAGAATTTTCATGAGTTTGTGCAAACTCTCTACAAAATTGAAGTGAACAATAAATTTCATATAAAAAATAAATAATCCTACGGAAATAATAATGAGAAGATATGAAATAACTCTCCATACTCGAGATATGGTAAAACTTCATCACAATTCTTCAATATGTATATGTGTGCTTGTTCTAATTCATCTGCTTCAAGCTCAAATGGAGTTTTAGCTCCTAGAGTTTTCCCGGGTTGACAGAATAGTGATAAACCTCCATTAGATTGCTTTAAACCCCCATCATAATTTCTTTCAGGCTGATTAAATTTTGTGTCAATTCTATGTAGATACCTTGAACATAAGGTCATACATTCACTTGCAATGTAGCCCTCTGCAATACAACCTTTAGGACATGCCCTATTACCGATGAAAGATTTTAGAAAATATAACCATTGTTCCACAGGATACATCCATCGATAATGAATCAGTCCAGCAATTTTAGCTTCAG
>JAJOOO010016735.1:0-14428 GCA_029582685.1 Solanum piurae | reverse complement strand
TTTTATATACAGCTAAACAAGTTTCCGGTAACTTCCGAAGCACATTTTTAAGAACTTTTTGGGTCAAATTCAAATAAAATCATTTCATTAAGTTCTCGACTCCAAGATCACATATGAGGCTCTAGTTTCACTCTATCATTTTCCGAGTCGTTACAGCTCCATAGACCGTTTCAAAGCTCGTCTAGTTGCAAAAGCGTTCACGCAGCGCCCTGGTTTGGATTTTCATGAGACATTCAGTCCCGTTGTCAAACCAATGAAGGTAAGGTTGGTTCTATCTATAGTTGTGCAACACAATTGGCCAATCCATCAACTTGATGTCAATAATGCTTTCGTGCAAGGAAAATTGGACGAAGAAATGTTTATGTCTCAACCCTAAGGATTTATCAATCCCCAATTCCCGAATCATGTTTGCAAGCTGAAGAAGGCTATTTATGGCCTCAAACAAGCTCCTCGGGCTTGGTATAATTCTCTGCATGAACATCTGCTGAAAATGAGGTTTGTCAGAACAAAATCTGACACCTCTCTATTTGTATGGAAGCATATGGCTGTAACTATTTGCGTTCTTGTCTATGTTGATGACATTATAATCACTGGCAACCATCCAAAAGTGATCCAATTTGTCATCAGTTCCTTGGCAGCTAGATTTTCGTTGAAAGATCTTGGCTATTTGAACTATTTCTTGGGTGTTGACGTTAAGCACATACCAGATGGTCTCATTCTTTCCCAATCAAAATATATTCTGGATATTCTTTCCGAACTGGATATGGAAAATTGCAAAGGTGTTTCTACTCCCATGTGTTCCACTGTACCACTTCGCGTGGCTGACGGTTCACCACATACTGATGCCACTCACTACCGGCGTACACTTGGCAAATTGCAGTATTTGTCCCTCACACGGCCTGACATCTCTTATGCAGTCAATAAATTGTCTCAATTTATGCATGTCCCGACTGATGAACATTGGAAAGCGGTTAAAAGAGTGCTACGGTATCTCAAAGAAACTGCAAGTTCAGGACTTCGCATCATTCGCAGCTCTGACTCCAATTTGTATATGTATGCTGATGCGGACTGGGCTGGCGATCCGAATGACCGAATCTCTACATCAGGTTACATTCTTTTCTTTTGACCAAATCCAGTCAGTTGGTCATAAAAAAAACAAAGTGCAGTAGCTCGCTCATCCACCGAGGCAGAGTACAAATCCGTCGCCAATGCACTTGCAGAACTCACTTGGGTGCGAAACTTACTTCATGAGTTACGTGTCCCCATTTCGAAGACGCCAACAATCTACTGTGACAATGTTGGAGTGACTTATTTATCTCACAACCCAGTGTTTCATACCCGTATGAAACATGTTGCTGTTGATTTTGCATATGTACGTGACCAGGTTCAAGATCAGCAAGTTCATGTTACTCATACTCATGCTTGTGATCAACTTGCTGATACATTCACCAAGCCACTGCCTAAATCAACATTTACTAGGTGTCGTTCCAAGTTAGGCATTGTTGCACCTTGCCTACCTTGAGGGGGTGTATTAACGTTATCCGTAGGTTGCTAAATGAAGTAACTTCTAGTATTTATTTTATTTACCTCTTGTTACTAGTTTGAATAAGTCTCCTACTATGTGGAGCACATTTAGGAGTAGTTACAGTTCCAATTATCTAGCATTAGTTAGTTGTAAATCATGTGCAGGTGGTGGCCTGCACTTTAGCATCAGTTGGTTGCAGATTATGTATATAATAGCTTGCTTCCAGACTTAATAAAATTATCTTTTGGCCTTCTCATCTTAATCTTTATAGTTTCTGGGTACGTGCATCACACGTGTATTTCATGTGAATTTTTATGAATTTGTTAGAACAAAAAAATCTATGAAAATATACATGGAATGAGTAATTAAATACCAATTTGAGCCTGCCCACATAAAAAGATACAAAAAAAAAATAGATATAAAAATATAATGTACACATTCTTCTTAGGATCGTAATCATAACAATATTGATGAAAAAAATATAGTATTAGTGCAAAAAATTTCAAATTCTTGTCGACTCCTTCTCCCTTATAGCATTCTTCATCTAGTCAAACTAAAGCATGAATCAAATACTACACTAATGATATAAACACTTCACTACTCTAACTATAAAATGAAAATGATAACCTTGGGTAGGGATCACATGAACCAAAAAAGATGGATTTATATAGATAAAAATGAAGGAATACCAAAAAATATCATAAAAATTTAAATTAAATATTTATAAATTTCATAATACAAAAACTAATAAATAACAAATGTATAACACAAGACATACAAATATTTTTTACAATATATATTTATAGAAAATGAAAATAACTATTCATATTCCAAAACTGAAGAGAGTCTATGCATCAGTTATACCATTCAATTAGTTAAATGATTAGAAAACTGAAAATATTCAATTTAATACGAAAAACTAACTAAATGCTTTGAAAACAGAAATAATATACGGTTTAGATAAATGAAGTTTTATGTTTGTTGGGAAATGGGATTGAGCCATTGAAGAGATATAACTCATAGTAATTGATAAATAAAAAATAAACTTTTGAGTTGGATTAATAATTAATTAATATATATAATTTATAATATTTTTATATAGTGTAGGGGTAAAATGGTAATCCAACTTTGTACTTTGAAGCTTTCCACTTTTAGTAATATATGATGATGATATATGATATATGATAAGATGATGATGATATGATGATATATGATTTTATATAGTATAGGGGTAAAATGGTAATCCAACTTTGCAATTTGGAGCTTCCCACTTTTAGTAATAGATGATATATGTACACTAGTTGTAATCGTAATAAAATAGTAAGTACTTAATTTTAAAGAGCTTTTATCTAGCATTAGCAATAGCTTTTAATTTTGGGGCAACCTGCTTTTTTGTACTACAAGCCCAATTAGCACTTAGAAACAGAGAGGGTCCTATGTCTGTACACCTCAATTAGTGGTGTAGTAAGACTATATTTTGCCTTCTTTTCTTCTACTCTTTAGTCCTTATTCCATCATAAAGCAGCCATTAGAATTTTTCAAGAAAGAGCTTTTCATTTTTATTTCTCAAAGATGGCAGGAATATTATCACAATTTGCCTTATAAATAGAATTGTGTTTGAGATTATGGCTATTTTAATGTTTTGCTTCCTATATGGAATTGATACTTTGTACTATTTTTAAGAGGTTTATTATATTTGGGAGTTTGCTTTTATATTTGAGCAACTTTCACATATAGCAAACATAACAATCATATTGGTATCTTATAACTATAGTTTGCATAATTGCGCTCCATAGAAAATTTTAGGTTTGCTATGGAGCTATTAATCTGTATATTTCAGGATTCATTCGAAGCTATATACAATTTTTTTATTATTTTTTTATTATTATTATTTTTTTTTTTTAAAAAAAAAAAATTTAATAAAAGGCTGTAAATTTTGTTACAAAAAAGGAGGACAATCGCTAAACTCACGCAAAAAGATCTCTTTCCTTCTACGACTTCTTCATTAGTAGTGACTCCATTGTAACTGGTTACACGTTTGCCTAAAAATTTAACACCCTAAAAAATAATACATATACAGTTTTACTCAAATATACATATATACATAACTATGACTTACTGTGTATAAATATGACACAAATACAGTTAGCGAATTGTATAAAATAAGATTTAATTCAATTTATCCTATACAAGTTTTATAAATAAGATTATACATTATACAACACATTTCAATTGTATAATCGTTTATATTGTATATATAGTGAGATTGTTGTACTTCTATTAATGGAGAAAGTGTGTATATTAAACCTAATGGCAAAAAAAATACATATATGTAGAAATAAACATATAAAAAGGTACATATAGTCATTCTGTATAACACTAATTTTATCTGAATATAACATAAACATGTTTTATATGGATATTATATATTATACAAAATATTTCAATTGTATAATTGTTAATATTGTATATATGGTAAAATTGTTATAATAACTACTGCTATTTATACAATAAGTTTGTATATTAAACCTAATGGCTGTACATACCTGTATAAACGAGTCCGGAGCCAAAAGGGCAAAAAAAATTGTCAAAAATTCCAAAAGGGCACATCAAATTTTTTTAAAACCAAACGGGCAAAATCGCTTCTGAAGGAGCGATTTTCCTCTGACACAATGACGAAAAATCGCTGCCAGGGCAGCGATTTTGTCTAAAAACTTTTTTTCTTTTTTTTTTTAAATTAAAAATCGCTTCCCTAGCAGCGATTTTGTAAAAAACAATTTTTTTTAATTAAAAATCGCTGCCTAGCAGCGATTTTAAGTCAGAATTTTTTTCTCCTTACACATTACTGCAGGGGCAACATTTTTCATGCCTAGTGCTATTATATTCATGCCTATTGTTAATGGCAGCGATTTTAAGTCAGAATTTTTTTTTTCCTTACACATTACTGCAGGGGCAGCATTTTTCATGCCTAGTGCTATTATATTCATGCCTATTGTTAATTATTAATAATATAAAAATGATAAACAAGACGATTTTAATATTCTTTTATTATTATTTATGATATATAATTCAATTTTCCTCATGCTTCAACAATTTTATTGAGTATACTGTCCGTCTTGTTTATTATTTTTATATTATTAATAATTAACAATAGGCATGAATATAATAGTACTAGGCATGAAAAATGCTACCCCTGCAGTAATGTGTAAGGAAAAAAAAATATTTCTGACTTCAAATCGCTGCCAACAACGATTTTTAATTAAAAAAAATAATAATAATTTACAAAATCGCTGCTAGAGCAGCGATTTTTAATAAAAAAATAAATAAAAAATGTTTTTACAAAATCGCTGCTAGGGCAGCGATTTTTAATTAAAAAAAAAGAAAAATTTTTTTTAGACAAAATCGCTGCTAGGGCAGCGATTTTTCGTCATTGTGTCAGAGGAAAATCGCTCCTTCAAGAACGATTTTGCCCTTTTGGTTTTAAAAAAAATTGATGTGCCCTTTTGGAATTTTTGACAATTTTTTTTGCCCTTTTGGCTCCGAACTCCTGTATAAACAAACAGATATAGGGCAAAAATTTACAGAGAAAATATAAGACTAATATACAATCGTAACATATACAAATTAATGATTATACAAATACCTGAACTTCTACATGTTCATCTTGCTCCAATGAGCCAGAAACAACATCTTCCTTTGTTTTTGCCGGTTGGTATAATCAATTGCTTTTCCTTTCCTCTTCTTACTTGAACTAGCATCATACTGATCTTTGTCACCTCCCTCAACAATTCTGATGTCAGATTGCTTCGATTTTGCACTAATTTCACCCAATCTGATTGGGTCATTCTTAAATTTGGATCTGATGTCTTTAATTTTTTTGGATTTGACTATTGAACTTGCAACCTCTCCAAAATTCTGAGTTAGACCCAAGGAAAATGATAGTGGTTCAACAAAAAATTTCTCATGCAAATGTATACCTCTTGTCAATCTTGTCGGTGGAGTATGTTCATCCTTTGTATAAGTGAAAAATCTGTATGGAATATGATTTGATATGAGAGTTAAAGAAATAAGGGAAAATTGAAAAATTAAATAGATAAAAAAAATAATCGATTTAGAGGTTTTGGTGGTACCTGAAATTTTTGAAGTCGCGATTGAGAGCGTAGTAGTAAAGATTTGAAATTCAAACTAATTTTGTGGAGAAAATTTAGGAGAAATTGAAGAGTATGGGAGAGAGGAAAGAGATGAAGTGAATTGTATAAAGGAAATGACTTCCATGTTTTTTTTTAATTACTTATACAAATTCATGAGACCCGTCAATAGCAAGCTATGCGAAACAGTAGCTACTCAAAGGAAATAAATGAAAGTTATGCACAATTTTTCCTTTATATTTTGATGTCTTATCATGGGCTTATTTTGACATTAACTAACTATTATTCAGTTATTCATTTTCTCACGGTTAATCAAAATCTGTTGCAACTGATGAAGTGACACCGATTTTATCTGAAATATCTAGCTATAAAAAGAAGTGATATATATATATTTCAAATGTCAATAATGATAAAAAAAAAATGAAGGAATTAACTGCACTGCACAATAACATGTATCTCCAGCAACTCCTATCTTAGCTAGCAGCATAGATACCAACAAGGTACTTATAATTTTGGGGATGGGAAGCAAGTGCTCCCAGATGTACAAAACAATAGATGATTTAAATTTCAATAGAGTCCACCAACAATGCAATATTATGAGGTTTTAGTACTTTTTCCGGATGAGTGTATCCATCTTGATTGTGGTTATAAGTGACATTGATAATGCGAGTGAGAATCTCTGTAGAGACAGGAGTTGGTTGAAGGATTCCTTCATTTACATCCTTCCATGCTGTCTCAGCCATTTCTTGGAATTTTTCCATGGCCTCTTCTGTGGATACACCATAATCTCTCATGTAACATTCAATTCCAGTTGCAATCTGACCTCTACCCTTCTCAACCTCATAGATGGCTATGTCATCAATGAATCGGCATAACGTCACATTGGCTTCAAGAATTTTAGGGTTCTTGGCCAACCATTCCTTGTTAGAACACTTCATGCCCAAGTAGGACGTAGTCGTAAGCAAGTAATAAGTGCTGGTAGCTAATGCATTGCTAAGATACTCAGAGACTGGCGGCATATATCCTTCAATGAACCATTTTGCTTCCACAAAATAGTTTCTCATGATTTCTTTCATCTGTCAACAACAAGTTAAGACATTCAATCATCAATACATATTTGAAGAATAAAGTTCATTTTAAGCAAAAACGAAGGAGAAAGTCACGATTCATACTCTTTCTTTCGCGTAGTGAACAACATCAGATCTATCATCCTTGGACAACTCCATTTCATAATCATTGTAGAGATCTAAAAGTGCTTTGTAACTGATCTTCATGTAATCAGGGAGCCGATCAATTTGGTTAATATCCCACCTAATAAATGAAAAAGAAATGAATTTGATAAGTAGTACTATATCAATTTAACACAACATATATCATACGGAGAAGCAGAAATCTCTAGTGTTTGACTCCTAGGCTTGTCTCGGATAATAAATTGTAGGCAAAAAATTAAAATTGAGCATACATATATGTTGTTTGATATGGTCTTTTCCCACCTTTTATGGGATCTTCCAATTAAATGATAAAATGTTTTGAGAAGTAGTCCATACCTCTGTATGGCATCGGTGTAGATCTCAAGTTCTTTTACAATGCCATAAGCATCGAATGTGTCATCTACTATAGAAATCATTGCTATAGTCTTAGCAAGCATGACACGTACGAGCCTGAGAGTATTGAGGTTCAGCATACACTCCCATCGTCCAAAAGTAACATTCGACTGCTCTATCCCTAGCATATGGAAGGGTTGTCACAAAATCCAAATCTTTTTTCCACCACCTACATAGTAAGTAACAACATATATATCAGATTCTGAGAGTCCCTATAAACAGATAATAGTAGTAATATTTTTCATGTAAATTACTAGCATACCTTGATATTTCACTGAGCTCTTGTTTGTGCAACATCTGAAGTAAGTTGAAGTCCAGTTTTGCAAAATCGAAGCAACACATCATTCTTCTGTTCCTCCTCTTCGTAGATAGAGATGAAGTATCGTGTCTCAACTCTTGGAATGCTCTTATGGAGAGATTGCTCAAGGGCATGTGTCACTTGCTTACTCAGAGGTGACTTCAATTCAAATGTGGAGCTGCAGATTCAAGATGAGCAGTAGAGAAAGTAAGTGCCTCTTCCAAAATATCTTCTCCATTGATGTGAGGCTTCGTATAAGTTCAAAAGACCCTTGATGTCGTTGCCAAGAGATTCGTTAAATTTGCCTTTTGCATCTTGGAATCTGCTAAAAAATTCTGGATCATGAACAAAAACAAAAGATTAGCTTTTAGTAAGAAAAAGTAAAACAAAAATTCCTTGGTGTAAGCAAGAAACATAAATATATAACAATAAACAAAAAACATGTGTATAATAGACCTAGCTACTTGGGGAGATCGATATTGTAACTGCCATGTTGTCTCAATAGTCGAAATTGAACGGATAAAGTTTGTAAATCATTGTATTCATGAGCCTCAAAGTTAGGATCTGCTTTGTAAATGTGATCCAACATATCGTCTATTTGTTTCTCAAAATGATAAGTAATGCCAAGGCGCTCAACAATGTCTATATATCAGATCCAATTTCTCTGCCCATGTTCTTCCATAAGATGCATGCAGATAATATAACTCTTGATTGTTCCTTCAAAGTTTCGATCTCTTGAGCATATTTTCCAGCAATCTGCATGCATGCAAATATATTTAAAAAGAAATTAAAATGTATGTTACATTACTGCAGCAGCGCTAGCTGAGGCCATTTATAGTATAACAGAGAGAATTTCCTTTCTTTTGTTTGTTATGTATGTATCTTTGTAGTAGAGAATTGAACAAGTGATGATGGAATTGTAGGACAAAGAAATGAGTATTTATAATGAATGAATTGTGAGAGCCTTTGCCAAAGCCTCCTATATAGTACGATTTCCTTCAGTGCATTTCGTCTTCCTCCGGATTTTTTTACTTCACTAGTTTCTGAACACCCACTTTTCTGTATTAATGAATATATTATTTCTTAAAAAAATAAATATTGTTAAAAAATATGATTTGAGTTCTTTGTTATAAAATATGTCTAATTGAGATTTCTTACTTTGTCTTACTATTAATTGTGACACTCCAATTTCATAACTTCCAAGTGAATGCACCGAGATAATAATATGCGAAGTTAATAAAATAAACTCTATTTATAAGTCAAAAAATAAGTTTGTAAAGCAAAAAGGAAAAGATAGCAACTATCTAAATTAAATTTCTTGATAGTGTTAAAAGTTTCTTTTTGTTGGTAGAATAATGTTAGAAGATCAAAAGATTGCATAAGACTAGCAAATCGTGGTGCAATATTAATGATTCTTCAATTAAAAGCTTGAGAGGAGATTGTTTACTTTTTGTACCAAAAATGGTGTAAGATTAAATTTGAGTGAAAGGAAAACTAAACCTTTCAACTTTTTTACTTTGCCTTTTGAATCTCCTGATAATTATAATGAATGTGTTCAAAGTATTATATTAGTTTTTTATCCACAAGCACTTAAACTAATTAGTTAATTATAAATATTTAAAACTAAGGTGTAAAAAGTCTTATTATTTATATTTTGAAAATCAGGATATTTATGGACATAACTACTATTTTTATATAGAATTTAACTTTCTCTTCATACATAACTTATCCACCATTAATCTAATGCTATATGCACCTTCTTCTTTTTTTCCAAAATAAAAAAAAGACAAACATTTTATCACATTCATTCTTAAAGATGAAAGTTAATTTTATGTAAAATTATAAGTACAAAGAACAAAAAAAAAAAAGACACACATGAGCATGACAATTAGGCATTTCTTTTTGCTTGTCTTTATAATGAAAACTGAATATTTGAGCATACAAAATAAAAATCTGAAATTAATGTAAGTTGCTAACAAAACACCAATTCAACTATATGAAGAGAGATATATAAGTTTTATTACAATTCTAATTACTACAAATAAGTATAAAACTAACACACCAAGCTTCGATGCTTCAGTAATTGAATTCTTATCTATTCTCGTGACAATATTAGGGGATCTCACAACTTCCACCACTAATTGTGACATTATTTCACAGGTTTAGAACTCCTACACACAAGAATTGTAAGAGTAATAAATAAAAGTATTTCTTGAAAAAGTTAAATTTATGAGACAAAAATTACGAAAACATGAAAAGTCATATGAAAAATTGAAAGATCAAATACTATTAAATACTCATTTATATATTTTTTTTATTTGTGTGAGAAATTTGAAAGGTCAAGATTAAGAAATGAGAATAAGAAGATTAAATATATGAAAATTATAAAAGTGAGCTCCTAACTGAAGATGCATGCGAAAAAAATGATGTAATTAATTATTTTCTGGAAAAAAAGAGAGCAGACATGCAATGAATTTAATTGCAATATAAATGTTATATGAATAAGATAGATAATTAGATGTTTTAATTATATTTTGATATAAAATAGGGTGGAATATATATATATATACCCCTAGACTATGACCGAAATCCTAGAGACACACCTTAACTAAATTAAGGTCCTAATACCCCCCTGAACCCACTTTTTTTTTGTAATTTTGTACACCTTTTTATCTTACATGACATCCAAATATCTCCCACGCGCCTCAATTTTGTAAAGTCACGGAGTGTGCCACGTAAGCCAAAAGGTGAACACAATTTTTAAAAAAATGAGTTCAGGGGGATAATAGGACCTTAGTTTAGTTAAGGTGTCTCTGAGATTTCGGTCATAGTCTAAGGGAGTACTTGTGCCTTATCCCTAAACAATTCATTGTAACTTACAATTTAATTAATGATTCTTTCATTGTCTTTCTAATAACCTACAATTCAAAAAATAATTAAAGTATTATTATTTAATATTAAATTAATTAGATGTTTAATTTAGCCTAGGGGTGTACATATATTATTGTTTAATATTTAAGATATTATTAATGATTCTTTCATTGTCTTTCTAATAAATAACTTACAATTCAAATAATAATTAAAATATTATTATTTAATATTTAATTAATAGATGTTTAATTTAACCTAGGGGTAAAATGGTAATCTAACTTTTCATCTTTGGAGCTTTCCACTTTTAGTAATATACTAGTTTCTGGACACGTGCCTTGCACATGTATTCCATACATTTTTTAATAAATTCGTTAGAATGATTAAAATTCTATGACGACATGTGTGTAATGATCAATACTAAAATGCAACAATCTCAAATAAATGTTACATCAATAATCGTTTTATAGAAAATTAAATTAAAGAAGACTAATAGAGAGAAAATATAAAAAATAAACATATATAGAAGGAAAAAGCAACATACACATAAATAATATTATCACGAATTGCATTTACATGTAGGTTTCAGTCATAAATATTATATGTAGTACATTTTCTATTAATTTGTAATGAATAATTTTAATTTACGATAAATACATATTTTTTTAGATAAATATTGAATTGAAGAAGACCCTCATTGCTGCTATGGAGGCTGTTGAATGTGAAGAACAAATGGGAGAGCAGTTCCTAGGGAAGAAAGTTGATAGTTCAGAAGAGGAGGGCATCACTTAGTTTATTTTGACAGGTTCAAGCTTATGCTGGCAAAGATAAAGAGGGCAGGAGTCGTGAGACAGGAGCTTGCTAAGCGCAAGAAGGAAGTCGCTTGAGAACTTTTTGATTAGTTAAATTGGAATATTAGATTTTCAAAAGTTGTACTTGTTTAGCTTTTGAGATTTTGTTGCATTAAGGGAAGAAAAACATATTTTGGTCTTTACTTCCAACGTCTTTCAATAGTTTTTCTGATCTATGATGATGAATGATCTCTTCCAAGAAAAAAAAAGACCAACTACAAAAATCAAACCTATAAATTTAATCACAATTTAGAAAAGTATAAATTGGATGAAATCGCTACCTTATTATATTGTTATGGTTTAGATATCGTTGGAAGAGAAATTAAATCAAACATAACCTGCAAACAAAATCAAAATAGGAATAAAAATATAAGTAATTCGTCAAAAAATCAAAGAGTCAGAATAAGAGACATTCTCTTGGTATTTCTATGTCCTTACCAAGTATTTTATTCATTATTGAGAAAATACATCATTACTCCATTCAACTATAACACTTTTTTCTTAAAAGACACTTGAACTTTGAAAGGGTCCTAGCAACCCTTATTCTTTTTCAGAGTGGATTAATTACCCTTTATGATCCTATGTGACACACAAAGTATATTTCACTCGCCACTAGCGAGTGAGACAAACAAAAAAAATATTATTTTATTTATTTTAACATTTATTTAATTAGAAATATGATTTTCTTTTTACTCTATTTGTTTTATTGTATTTTTGATGAAAAAAAATTATATTCTATTTTCACAATTGAGACCTATCAACATTCCGATGAACGAGCTGCAATGCTTGCGTTGGAAAATAAATTGGAGTCCATATAAAATTTTCACTCTAAAGCTTCGTAGAAAATTGAAATTATTGAAAAGATAAAGATATGGAAGCGGAATGAGGTGGTAGAGGAAGATCGGAAAGAAACGCCAGAGATTGACGGCGGCAGCGCACGACGGAGAGAGAATCTCCAGGTGTAACAACACGTTCCCATCGTTATAGAAAAGTCAATGGGGAAAGAATTGGGGCCAGATTTGTTTTTTTTTTGTAGTAACTTGGAAATTTGTAGCCTAGCCCAGATTCAGACGAAATCTGAGTCAGGTAAGGTCTAGGGAAATCTGGTAATGAACAGGGGGATCTATTTATTATTTTAATCACTTGAGTGGATAGCTAAGACGTTAAGAAAACTGTACGACTTTACGGAATCGAATTCAGGTGAGTAGAACTCCTGAAACTGATCTTAGCGTGAGCAGGTAGTTTTTGAACGTCAAGGGTTGAAGGTGTGTTGTGAAATGGAGGTTTGAAACTCTAATTACGATATTTTGTCTCTGTGCAAGCCACCAGGGCGGGGCCGCTGTGGTGGGATGGGTTCGCTGTAGCGGCCCAATCGCGAATTAAGTCGGGATTAAACCCCAAAAATATTCTTATTCTGTAATATTTGTTCTTGAGAGCTAAGAAACGACCTAGGGCAAGTTCTACAGTTTTCCACCTCGCTCCTCTAGCTTGAAAGGTAAGTTTTTTACTCCCCTAATCCATTTTTCAATCCGTAGAACTTAGATTCTTGGGTGATTATCATTTGAGGGGGGAGGGGGGGGGGGGGTTGACCTAAAACTAATGGTGGGAAAAAACCCTAAGTTGGGTATTGGAATCTTGGGTTTGGCCTAGGGTTGATAATTTCGATTATAATTCGGGCAATTACCTCGTTATTGATCCTTGCATTAATTTGTTGTTTTAGACCACGAACAAGCGGAAATAATTCAAAAAGGGAAGATTTAAATGCCTTAGGGGGACTCAAGCTTGGTTTCGAGGTAGGTGATGGTTTGATTTCATGTTTGTGAGATGTATGTTGGTAATTGCTTCCTTGTAATGCATGAATGTATGTGAATGAAACATTGTTGATCAAACCTAATGAAATGATTACGAATGAACAAATGTATGCCATGATTTAACACTTGATTGTATGATTATGAGTATGTACATTATGAGTGTGAATGTGATTGTGGTTGTGTTGATTGGATCGGGTGTCACGTTCCAACTCATACATTGGATTGAGTGTCACGTTCTGACACATATATTCGATTGGGTGTCACGTTCCAACACACTAATTGCGATCGGGTGTCACATTCCGGCACACTAACAGATTGGGTATGTATTCCATGAGAGGAACGTTGTATTGTTATATTTGTTTGCTATTGAGAATGTGGAATTGTACATTGCTCCTGAAATGATAACCGATGTGTATATATATTATGTACATGTTATGCTTACTATGTTGTGACTGCTTATATATGTTTCGCTTACTGGAATATCCGCATGATCCTACAGTACATTATGGTTGTGTACTGATACTACACTTGCTCATTCTTTGTTGAGTACATGGCATCTTCAAGCGGCTATTGATAGACCTCAGCTAGGAGATTAGTAATCGAGGCCGGATTTCAAGGGTGAGCCAGTTCTTTTAGGCTGCCATGGAGTCCTTTCTATTGTTTAGTCCATTTCCTTCAGAATCAGACTATTTAGATATTTCTTATGTTTGGTTGGGGTTGTACCCAATTTTATTAGACTTGTTGAATTTAGATATTTTGGTACAATGACTTTCAGTTCTAGGGGTTAACTTCCACAATAGTTGATTAGTTGTTTTGTTGAACTCCCAGAGTTTATGGGAACTCCGTATTTATTTTGTTAAATATGATTTTGTATCTTTAAATGCTTAGTTTTTCGTTAAGTTGCTTAGTTGGGTTTATGGCTGGCAACATAACCGGTAACCATGGGCCGGAACCGTACCGGAATCGGTAATTCCGGAAAAAATATGCTATACCCGTCCCGGACCGGATCGGAAACCGGGTCCAAACGGATATATTTAAAAAAAAAAAATTATTAAAATTTAAAAATTAGGAACATTACTCAAATAATATTAAAACTTTTATAATTTTAAAGTTAAAAAATTATACTTTTAAAGTTTTAAATACAAACTTTAAAAGTATAGAAGTTTAAAAATTTAAATAATAAAATTCAAACTTTAAAACTATAAAAGTATAAATTTCACACTTAAAAGTTTGAAATTTAAATTCAAACTTTAAAACTATAAAAGTTTAAATTTTACCCTTTAAAAGTTTGAAAATTTAAATTCAAACTTTAAAACTATAAAA
>JAJOOO010016734.1:0-13566 GCA_029582685.1 Solanum piurae | reverse complement strand
ATAAAATATATAAACATTGAAAACTATAAACTAACCTAAAATATATCAACAAAGTAGATTATAAATAATATTTTTTTATCTATAAATAAAATAATTATATATATATATATATTATGTCGGTTTGGTTTGGGTTCGATTTGACTTTTTTTCTTTTAATACCAAACCAAACTAAGAGTGATCAATTTTTTTTTCGGTCTGATTTGATTTGTCGATTCGATTTGACTTTACAGTTTGACTTGTACACCCCTAATCAAAACTACGCAAACCACAAACGGGTCGAATTGCTAACACACTCAGATATGTGGGCCTCACTGCTCCTACCATTTTAGACGGTTATAATAATTTTATCCGTTCACTTTTACTTACTAATTTTAATATATTAAAAGATTAATATTTTTTCTTAATATTAATTAATTATTTTTGCAATTATTTTTATAATCTAATACTAAATACTAACAATTAATATAAAATTATATTAAAAGAAGCATATTAATCAATGTTTTTAAGTGACAGGCAAATAATCCAAAATGAATAAGTAAAAGCAAAAGTACAATACTATTTTTATTCATGAATTTTTTCCTTCAAAACTTGGAAACATTTTTTTATAAAATCCACACATTAATTTATGTGTTGTTTAACTTCAAAAATAATTGAACTAATTATGTCAAAATTATTTGCTTCGTGAATGGAGTTATACGTTATTTATGTTCTTGCACCCCTAAGTTATCCCTATTGAGTTCGATATAAGTATTTCTAATATCAAAATTATAAAATAATATCAAATTTTCTATTGATATATTTCTAATCTTTCAAGCCATCCCATGTTCTGCTTTCTATTAATTTATATTCTTTACCATAATAAAAATATTTTAACTTTTTATAACACGTTATTCAACTTATCTTTCAAATTAGCAACTTCAATTATTATGCCCGATTACATAAAACTATTTAAGTGATTTTTTCTAAATCTAAAATAAAAGGACAAAGTGTTGAGTTTTAAAGGTGTGAACATGAAATGAAGGGTTGTGACTCTCCTGAAGAGTTGTGACTATGCCGAAGGATTGTGACCTTTATGAAATGTTGTGTCCTTTCTAAAGGGTTGTGACCGTTTGAAAGGTTATGCCTTTTCCAAAGTGTTGTGACCTTTCTGAAAGGTTGTCTTCTTTCTGAAAGGTTGTGACATTTACCCTTTGTTGGCTATAAATAGAGAGACTTTCTCTCATTTTTCTGCATCGAATTCTTTCCTTCTTTTGCATACATTTCTTACAAAACAAAATCGATCGATCGTGTCTGTGTGTGTGATTCGTTGCTGTCATTTTGAGTTCGTTGAAATTATCGAAGTTTGAGGTACCACTACTTCTTTAATGGTGAATCCGCTTTATTTTGGGAGGAATTAATCTGCAACCTCGGGTACTTGAGGGGATTAAATTTCTTAAGGACACACAATGGGTTCTGTGGACTCGGATACTTCTTTGTATTTTTCTTTTCATCTTTTATTATTTCTGGTTTGCTAATCTGAATACAAGAGATAACAAGCTTAATAAATTTAATGCTGGTATTTTCTGTGGTAAGGAAATTACTTCTATTTTATGTGTTCTTTTTATTGGGGAAAGAAAAAAAAGAAAAAGAGAATTATTTTATCATATGATAAAAGAGATTTGAGATAAATTAGTACTACTTTAATATGTTCGAGTATATTTTTTGTAGTAAATTTTCCTTGAGGGGTAAAATTATTTTTATTTTCTTCCCAAGTGAATTCAAGCATTGTACCCCTTCAGTTTTCTTTTCAATGAGAAAAGTTATTTTGTGCATAAATGTTAAGATGAGCACTCTAATTTTTTCCCTATATTCTTGGTTTTATATAACTATGAGAAGAAGTAAATGAACAAATGTTGTCTCTTAATAATATTTCAACATGAGTTTAGTTTCTTGTTGAACTTAAATGTCTTCTTAAGGAAAGTAGGAATATGATGGAAATTGAGAAAAGGAAAAAAAAATAGCAAGAAAAGTGACTTGCATGGAATCATTGCTGACATATAGAATATGATTCAATGAGAGTAAAAACCAGGTTCTATTTTTATTTTCCTTGATTATTATTTTCTTTTTCTATCCTTTATAAGTTATGAAATTTATTTCATAAATGTTAGGATAGATGGTCATTATGTGATGATCTCAGAATATGTCTTTATTATTATTAATATGTATTCTGTTTAGAGGAGGAAAAAAAAACTTTTGTAGTTTTCTACTCCATGTGAAATTTGATTGTGTTTGACTTTTGAAGATTAAAATCTTCTGATTTTTTTTACTCCTTTGGTTTGAAGAATATAAGGACTTCACGAACAAATAAGATTGTGTATTGGATTGTGAAGAATATAGAAACTTCACCAATTTGTTAAATACTCTGTTTGAATGAATATTCTGACTTGAAGAGTACAAAATCTTCGTCAGGAATATTAAGGCTAAATGATTTGAAAAAGGTAAAATCTTCATCATTAGCTAGAAACAATGTTGTATTTGAGATTTTTGGAGATTAAACCCTTTTTGGTTTACTACTCTGTCTGAATGTGAAACTGATTCTAAGAAGAAAAAAATCATCAGAATTCAAGGTTCATTCGGTTAACGATTAGAAGAATATAAAAATTTCATCGTTAAACTAGAAACAAGTTGTATAAAGATTGAATATTTATTGTTAATATTCTAAATACTAAGTGGTCTGTCTAATTGTGACAGAAACGAAAAAAAAAAATCACTAGTGACATAATATTAGTGATTTTTGTGCCTGTAATGGGTGTTTATATGGATTAAATGTCCAAAAGAAGGTTTCGTGTTGCCAATGTGTATTTTGATGGTATACATTATGAAAGCATGGGAAAAGAATATCTGAAAAATAATTTCAAATACTTGAAAAATATTTTTGAGAACATATTTAAAATGTGGGGGTTCTTTACTTGTGATAAAGACAAAATTAGACTTACTATCTAATTTAAATTTGAAAGTATAAGATATGAAATTTAATGACATTCTTGTATTATATTAGACCCACAAAATTTTTGGAGTATATTTGATATTGTGGACATTGAGTCTCTCTTTACTAGTATATGATATGACTAGTATAAAACCACAAAATTATATTACTCGTTTAAAAGAATTGTATTCTTTGATGAAAAAGTTTCACTTAAAATATTGTGATTTTTCATGAAAAGATGTCTATTTTTTTTTTTGTATAGACATGAACATTGGTGAAAAGTGATACGTTATGTTTGTGTTGTAAAACAAGCATTTGAGTCATATTGCCCTTATTGGACCAATGAGACTATGGTCATGGGCAATTCTATAACAAATTGAATGTTATGGAAAGGTCCTTCTGCAAAGGACATCTGGCAAGGTGCTGACTCTAAAACAATGTATGTATTTGATAAAGTTATAAAAAGTAAAGAACAAAATATTTGTAGGAAAAAGTTACCTCGCGGAAGGTCTTTTCAAACCCATTATTTATGTTTGTTCTTACTTACTTGAATCAAATTGTTTGTGACATGAATACTTAGGATATGTCAATTACAAAACCTTGCAAATACTGATCAACTTAGAAATTTTGCCTAACTTCTAATGCAATAAATCAAAATGTCAAGTATGTTATAAATTTATTGAAAGAACATTTAATCCTTTAGAATTGATTTACACTGACATTTGTGATATGAATTCAATACCATTTCTTGGTGGAAAAAAGTGTTGCATAAATTTTATTGACAATTGCACTAGATAGTTTTATGTCTATTTGCTGAATGGTAAGGATGAAGCAATAGAAACATATAGGCAATATAAATCTGAAGTTGAAAATCAGTTGGATAAAAAGATTGTCATGATTAGAAGTGGTAGATGTGGAGAATATGAATCTTCTTATGCAAAAATATATTTGTAAAATGGAATCATCCATCAAATTACTGCACATACCCACCTCAATCTATCGAAATTGTTGACAAGAAAAAACCGAACTTTGAAGAAAATGTTGAATGCCATACTTAAAAGTTCAAGTTTACCACAAAATTTGTGGGGGTGCTATCATTATAGCTAAAGAGAACAACAAAAAGTTTGTCTATTTAGAAAGAGAGGAACAAAAGTTTTATTTGTTAGTAAAGGGAGCAACAAAAAAAAACTTTTGTTTTTTAAGAAAGGGAGAAACAAAAAGTTTTATTTGTTCAAGCTTTGTTGTATCCTGATAGAGAACTGTTTGTCGCCCCTTAAAGTATATACAAGCAATAACTCTTGAAAGATAGTGATCTAACAATTTCCAATACAGTCTATTCCATTTGAGAAATGGAAATGAGGGATCTATTCTCAAACGGGTCAAAATAGGACCTAAGACTTTGGGTTGTATGTTTATTGGATATGCTACAAATAGTAAAGCATGTCGATTTATGGTTCATAAGTCCGAACTGTCGGATAGTCAAGTGAAGGGTCTAAACTACCTTGGAAAGAACCAAAGAAGAATGTACTTAATAAAGACATTCAGAGGCATAGTAAATGTCAATGGACAAATTACTTCTTCCGGGTTTGATTTTGTAACATTTCTTCTTGAAAATGAGTCCATATAGTCGAAGAAGATATGTCTTATGTGGATTCATCCTATTTGGAAAGAGGCTGTCAATAGTAGGATAGATTCAATCTTGAGCAACCACACTTGAGAGTTGGTTGATCTTCCTCCAAGAAATAAACCTTTGGGTTCAAAGTGGATCTACAAAAGGAAAAGAAAGTTGATGAAACTATTGGAAAATACAGAGCAAGATTTGTTGTCATAGGCTTTAGACAATAAGAAAAGCCTTGTTTGACACATAATAGCCACTAACTAGGATTACATCAATTCAGATGTTAATTGCGCTAGTTGCGGTATATGGCCTTCAAATTCGTCAAGATGGATGTGAAAATATTTTTTTTAAATGGAGAATTGGAGGAAGAAATTTACATGGAAAAATTCGAGGGTTTTGTGGTTCCTGGTAAAGAAAATAAAGTCTGTAAACTTGTTAAGACACTTTGTGGACTAAAAACAATCGCTCAAATAATGACATGCTAAGTTTGACCAAACTATGTTGGTAAATGAATTCAGCATTAATGAATGTGATAAATGTTTTTATATTAAAGACACTCCAAATCACAAGGTCATTGTTTGTTTTTATGTTGATGGCATGCTGATCATCAAAAGAGACATTTCTGACATAAATGCTACTAAGCATATGCTAGAAAGTAACTTCGATATGAAAGACATTGAAGTTACTGATGTGCTTGAAAATGTACTTGACAAGTTCAAGCATTTGAGTTTAAATATTGTAAAGACTCCAATAAATGTGAGATTTGTACTTCAAAAGAATGAAGACAAAAGTGACTCACAATTGGATTGTGCTAGAGTATTGAGAAGTATGATATATATCATGAAGTGTACGCGATCAGATATAGCATGTGCTATTAGTAAACTAAGTCGGTTCACGAGTAATCTCAATCAAACTCATTGGATGACAATGAAAAAAGTTTTGGAGTATTTAAAACATACTTAAAAACTATTGTTTTGCATTATAACTAATATTCAACAGTATTGCAAGAATATAGTGATGCAAATTGAATCACCAAGTCAAATGAAGTAAAATCCACGAGTGGATATGTATTTACTCTTGGTGGAGGAGCAGTCTCTTGGAAATCTTTCAAACAGAGATGTATCGCTTGCTCTACTATGAAATCTGAGTTTATCACTCTAGATAAGGCCGGTAAAGAAGTTGAATGACTCCAAAATTTCTTGAAAGATTTTTGGTCCAAACATTTAGCTCTTGTATGCATACATTGTGAAAGTTAATTTACAATAAGTAGGGAATGAAGCATGATGTATAACGGAAAGTCTCGTCATATATGACGTAGACATAATATCGTTAGAGAACTACTCTCTAGTAGAATTATCATAATTGACTATGTAAAGTCAAAGGATAATGTGTCGGATCCACTTATAAAAGGCCTAACTAGAGAGGGAGTTGATAGATTATCAAAGGGAATGAGACTATGGCCGAGAACAAGTCATTGTGGCAGTAACTCTACCTAGAAGACTAGAGATCCCAAGATCAAGGTACAGGGAGATCAAACAAAGTCATTGATGACGGTTCAACATTGTCAAAATATTTTTTATGGTCCATTCTCATGATAAGACAATGTTCAGTAACAAGGATAAAGACATTATGACTTTTTAATGATTTCTAAGTTTGATAAAGGGTATATCAAATGGTGTATCTATGGGATAACACATTTAGAAATCACTTATGTAAGTGTGAAGTGTAAGCCGCTTCAAGGAGAATCCGGTAAGGCCAGTTCTCAATGCACTTATAAACTAAGACGTGTTCATGGCTGAAATGAACAAAACAATGAGAACCAAGAATAGTTCAAAGGTGGATTGTGTGACTTATGTTGTCTAGGTATACACCAAAGCTTGACGGTTCAAAGATATCAAATCTACCGATTGATCGAGTATATTCGATATATGTTCACTATGGAAAGTTCAAAGGGAAATCCACTTATCCAGAGGCAATCAATCCTTAATTACGAATCACACAGTTTTTCATGCATATGTTTTAACAATATCCATTCCCTATGCATGTAGGGGATTGTTGGGTTTTAAAGGTGTGAACATGAAATGAAGGGTTGTGACTCTCTTAAAGAGTTGTGACTATGCCGAAGGGTTGTGACCTTTATGAAAGGTTGTGTCTTTTCTAAAGGGTTGTGACCGTTTGAAAGGTTATGCCTTTTCCAAAATGTTGTGACCTTTCTGAAAGGTTGTCTTTGTGACCTCCCTTTGTTGGCTATAAATAGAGAGGCTTTCTCTCATTTTTCTGCATTGAAGTCTTCCCTTTTTTTGCATACATTTCTTACAAAATAAAATCGATCGATCGGGTATGTTTGTGTAATTCGTTACTGTCATTTTGAGTTCGTTGAAATTATCAAAGTTTGAGGTACCGCTACTTCTTTAATGGTTAATCCGTTTTATCTTGAGAGGAATTAATCTGCAACCTCGGGTACTTGAGGTTATTAAATTTCTTAAGGACGCACAGTGGGCTCTGTGGACTCGGATAGTTCCTTGTGTTTTTCTTTTCATCTTTTATTATTTCTGGTTTGCTAATCTAAATACAGGAGATAACACAAATGATGTTAATTGCCTAATTGGTATACAATTCGAGCAGTCAAAAAGGGTCAGCCCAGTCCCACCCGGCCCAAGCCTCGTGGGCCAAGGAATTTGAAGGGCTAGGGCGGGCCGACCCTTCATTTGGAAGGGCCTGCAAATGCTCCACCCAACCCAACCCTATAAGGGCCGAGGGCTGAGGCGGGCTAGCCCTTCTTTTTCTCTTTTCAAACTTATAATTCTATAACAACAACAAAATGAGAAGACTTTCAAATCAAATATGACAAAATAATGATGTTTTCAAACTCAACCCTAGTTATGAGAAAATATTCTCACCTAGGATTATTACCATATAATTTTTCTAAAAATATCTAAGAATTTCTTATCCATCTACTGCATAGTTCTTTCATAAATTTCAAGAATCTCTCAAACATTTCGTTCTCTATCTTAAAAAATAATAATAATAGTGAACGTGATAACATATATATTGAACAAAATATATTATTGTAATCATTTAAAATTTATTAAATATAAATTTATAAAATGATTTGAATTATATTAAATTCATAAATATGTTAGTCCAAATAAATGTCATGGATTAATATAATTGGGCTAATTATTTAAGTCTAATAAATATGAATTTAATTGATTTGGGCTACAATAGATGAGCCCAATTTCATCTTATTCTAGAGGCCCATTTTGGTGCCACGTAGGCAAATGACGTGGCATGCCAAGTCAAGCAAGAAGCCAATAGGATCATGACATGTGTCAAAGATGAGAAGCCCGCTCCATAAAGCCCATATGCCATGCCACTTAAATTTGATTGGCCGAAGAGAATCCTGTTCCAATCATAACTCCTCTATTCTAAAACTATAAATAGGGGTCCATAATTCAGAAAGGAGACATAAAATCCTAAGCAAGAAGCTAGAGAAAATCCGTGGTACAAACGCCATAAAATTCTATATAAAGCTACAAGTTTAAGAATTCAAGCATTCAAGTTCAAGAACGATCAATATCAAGACCATCAAATTCAAGAACAAGATCGAAGCCCTTGAATTCTAGCAAAAGTCAAGATCAAGATAAAGTTCAAAGTTCAAATTCATCGAAGATTCAAGATCAAGCTCTAAACCCCTTGAATTTATATTTGAAAAGGCGAATTCAGAGGAATCATAGAGATTGTAACACTCGCACTTTGAAATAATAAATACGATTGTTGCTATAATTTTCCCGTTCTTGATTATTATTTTCTCGAAGCGAATTTTATTGTCTACAAATTCTGGCACGCCCAGTGGGACAATCTCTACCTCTCATCTCAACTTTTCAAGAATCAAACAACATCGAGATGACTTCCATGAAGAACAACTCTCGATCAACTGCCTCTAAGGCCACTAGCTCCAAGTTCTCTACTGAAGTTGAAGGCATTCTTGATGTTACCTTTGGAAGTTTCGGAGCTGTTACGAGAAATAAAGCTGCTACGTTAAGACAACAAACACTGCAAGTGTTGTCCGCATCAAATCCTGTTTTTGGGTCTTCAACTCCAAAAAGAGCAAGTTCCTCCACAAATGCTTTAGAAGGAGGAAGCAGTATTGCTGAAAAGATCAAGGAGACATTGGCTCTCCTTGAGCAATTTGGTTCCAAGAATTCTACCACAAGGGAGAACTATGATTCAACTAATGAATCATCTCCACATGCATCGCGTAACGTGAGTCCGCTGAAGATTAACTTACGCTACAATCCATGCTACTCTCCTACATCTCCAATGATCATGCAAACAATTGTGGCTGCTGCTTCTTCCTCTGAGGAACAACTCACAAATCTGACGAAGTTGGTTGAAGGATTGACAAAGCATGTACAACACCAAGAGTCTAGAATCTATAAGTTGATGGATCGAATGGAAGGACTTTTAGATGGAGAAACGAGTCATGCGCCCGGAAAATGTGTTGAAGTTCAAGAGATTGGAGATCCTGCGAAGAAAACACCGCTTGTTAATGAGATGCCAGTTTCTTCTGAAGGAATGATCCCACTCGATCGCTTGAAGGAGTTCATTGAAGGCACTATCAAAGATAAGTATGAAGTCTCCACCAAGTCTTCTCATATGTATGCCAAGCCATACACTGCAAGAATTGATAACTTAAAAATGTCTGCTGGTTATCAGCCTCCTAAATTTCAACAATTTGAGGGTAGAGGAAATCCTAAGAAAAATGTTGCACACTTTGTGGAGACATGTAATAATGCTGGAACATATGAGGACTATCTCATCAAGTAGTTTTTTCGATCTCTGAAAGGAAATGCCTTTGATTGGTACACGGATCTTGAGCCCAATTCTATTGATAGTTGGGAGCAACTAGAGCACGAGTTTCTCAATCGATTCTATAGCACAAGGCGTACTGTGAGCATGGTAGAACTCACGAATACTCGCCACAGGAAGGATGAACCATCCATAGACTTCATAAATCAATGGAGGAACGCAAGCCTGAATTGCAAGGATAGGCTTAGTGAGGCTTCTGCAATAGAAATGTGTATCCAAGGGATGCACTGGGAGCTTCTTTATATCTTACAAGGAATAAAACCAAAATCCTTCGAAGATATAGCTACTCGCGCTCATGATATGGAGTTAAGCATGTCCTCTGCTGGAAAAGATATGACGTATATCCGAGACCTTCGCAAAGGAAGTGACAAGCAGGAACCCAAGAGATAGAGTAAATTTGTGCCTAGAAACGACAATAAATAATCCATGAATGTTAATGTGTCGCCTACGAAGATCACTACGAATGAGGGCATGAAGCAAAATGTGAGAACGACTTTCCAAGCATGTTCAAATCAAAAGTCGACACTAAGGGAGATGCAAGGAAAAAAATATTCCTTCTTGAATTCTGACGTTTCTGATATTTTTGATGAGTTGCTCGAGTTAAATCTCATTGACTTGCCAGAGATGAAGCGACCCGATGAAGCTGGAAAAGTTGATGACCCAAATTATTACAAGTATCATAGACTTGTGAGTCATTCTTTCGAAAAATGTTTTGTCTTCAAAGATAGAGTGATGCGATTGGTTAATGAAAAGAAAATTGTCCTTGATGACGAGAAGGCTAGTTCTAACCAGATCTCTATCACGTTCGGCTCGCTCGATCCGATCCAAATATATATCTCCAAAAAGTGTGAAGAAGAGTCATTGGAGCAGGAAGTTGATATAGATGGTGACGAAGGCTGGATTCTTGTAACTAAGTGAAGACGCAACAAGTCAATCTTACGAAAAGAATCATCCGAACAACCGATTAGAGAAAAAATGATGAAGAAATTAGAGAAGCAGAAATCAATCAAGCACCCAAAGAGGGCAAAGGTAGAAGTGTATCACTACCAAAAACCCCGACGTCCTGTGACTTTAGAGTAATTCTTACCAAGTTCACTCGACATAAAGTCTACTCAAGACAATGTTGAGGCATCATGTTTCAATGCTGATAAAGCAGAAACAGTGAAGGTGCCTCCTACTGACAAAGAAGGAACAACGAGTGAATCCTCACCAAAAGTGTCTCCTAGTGACGATGAAAAGGCAACAAGGGAAATCTCGTCAATAATGTCTCCTTCACCTTCTGAAACACCTATTGAACCTTCTTCCCAAGAAGCATATGCATGTGATACAAAAATCACATTTACAGATAATGATCTTCTATTCAGTGAAACACTACACAATCATCCTTTGTATATGGCGGGTCACGTGCTTGAGAAAAAGATAAATAGAATCTTAATAGATGAATGATCTGGAGTCAACATTATGCCTATCCACACATTGAAGGAACTCGGCATCACGACCGGAGAACTTAGTGAAAGTCGTTTGTTGATACAATTATTTAATCAAGGGGGGCAGAGGTCCAAAGGCTCTATTAAATTAGAGATCCACATGGAAGATTTGCGATCAAGCGCATGGATGCATGTGATCGATGCAAAGACGTCATACAATATATTACTTGGCCGACCTTGGGTACATGAGAATAGAATTGTCTCATCTTCTTACTATCAATGTTTGAAGTATCTTGAAGGCAGGATTGAAAGGAAGATAGTTGCAGATGATAATCCTTTCACCGAAGTTAAGACACACTTTGCCGATGCGAAATTCTATTTGAAAAGTTACGTTGTTAAAGGCGCCAAATCTAATGATGTAAAACCAATCATGTCCGATAAGGTCATAAGCAAAAGAATTGATGCGGCAGTCGGAAAGGTAAACGTTGACACTAGAGAACTTTGTCCCATTCTTAATGAAGGGAAGATCATGTCTTCGAAGAAGAAGCTGACTTCTAGACTTTGCTGTGTTCCAAAAGTGAAGAAAGAAGAAGATCAATCATCTAATCTTCAAGAAAATGCATTGAGGGGGCTAACTCTTCCTATCAGACGGATCGATGCAATAAATTTGCCTTCGAAGCTGCAGGGAAAGTCGATCGCTCAAAATCAAGTGCGAGATGTGGCACTCCCTACAAAACGCACAAGAGAAGGTTTTGATCCCAATGCTTACAGGTTATTTGTGAAGGCTGGGTACAACCCTAATGAGCCATCAATGTTAGGGAAACTTTCATCAGAAGATACAACTAGGAAAGCACATTAAGGCCTAGGCTATAGCCAACCGCCGCTAATTCGCATTTCCATAAGAAGGGCAAGCAATAACCATATAACTTTTGAAGATGATGTCGCTACTCCCAACTAAAAGCCTTCCGTCTTTGATCGACTTGGAGAATCGACTACAAGAACTTCTGTGTTTGAGAGGTTAGGTCCATTGAAGAAAAACAAGAATATGAGAAGTTATTTAAAAGTTACAACGCCTACCTCACATTTGATTCGAAAGGATTTCAAAAGTTTGATTCCTTCTAGAATGAGGCGGCGAGTGGAACTTGTGGTTTCGTGTAAAGAGGAACTCAAGGCAAAGGCTCACACTGTGGTTTACACCAAGGAGCGTGAGAAAGATGAAGAAAGTGTAGGCTCCTCAAATCATGTTACAATCCAAAATGAGTACGATTCTTTGCCTCAAATGAAGATTGATGAAGAGTTAGAAGATATTGTCTAGTGTTGTCATATATTTGTGAAAGACAATGATCCTTTAGAAGAGGAAGATGCTGGAGATGCTCCACCGCAACTTGAAGAAGGAGTAAAGACCACAATAGATCCTTTGAAGGAAGTTAACCTTGGTACTGATGAAGACCCAAGGCCAACTTACTTGAGTGCCTTTCTAGAAGTTGATGAAGAAATCACTTATATGAATATACTCAAAGAATATAGGGATGTCTTCGCTTGGAGTTATAAAGAAATGCCTGGATTGAATCCTAAAGTAGCGGTCCATCACTTGGCAGTAAAAAATGGTTCTCGTCCTGTTAAGCAAGCTCAAAGATGCTTTAGGCCAGACTTGGTTCCATTGATAGAAAATGAAGTTAACAAACTCATTGAGGCAGGCTTTATTCGTGAGGTCAAATATCCTACATGGATTTCAAGCATTGTTCCTGTGAGGAAGAAAAATGGTCAAATTCAAGTATGTGTTGACTTTAGAGATCTTAATAATGCATGCCCTAAAGATGAGTTTCATCTTCCCATTCCGGAGCTGATGATTGATGCCACCACTGGTTATGAGGCGATGTCGTTCATGGACGGTTCTTCTGGCTATAATCAAATCCGCATAGCTCCAAATGATGAATAACTCACCGCATTTCGCACACCTAAGGGTATTTATTGTTACAAAGTGATGCCATTTGGTTTAAAGAATGTTGGTGCCACATATCAAAGGGCTATGCAAAATATATTTGATAACTTGCTCTATAAAAATGTTGAATGTTATGTTGATGACTTAGTGGTAAAATCGAGAAAGAGGGGTGATCATGTGAAAGACTTAAGAATGGTGTTTGAGTTGCTCCGAAGATATCAACTAAGGATGAATCCATTGAAATGTGCCTTCGGAGTTACTTCTGGAAAGTTCCTTGGCTTTATTGTGAGACATCGAGGAATTAAAATTGATCAAGCCAAAGTTGATGCAATATCGAAGATGCCTGAGCCTCAAAATATTCATGAGTTAAAAAGTCTCCAAGGAAAGTTAGCCTACTTGAGGAGATTCATCTCAAATCTAGCGGGAAAATGCCAACCATTTGGTCATCTCATGAAGAAAGGTGCTCCTTTTAATTGGGACCAAACATGTAGCGATGCGTTTAAAAGTATCAAATCATATCTAGCGAAACCTCCGGTTTTTGCATCCCCTATACCTGGAAAGCCATTGATACTCTACATTGCGGCACAAGAAAGGTATGTAGGAGCCCTGTTAGCTCAAGAGAATAGTGAAGGCAAAGAAAATGGTCTTTATTACTTAAGTAGAACGATGACGCCGAATGAGTTGAACTATTCGCCAATTGAAAAGTTGTGCTTGGCACTTGTCTTCTCAATTCAAAAGATGA
>JAJOOO010016733.1:0-15730 GCA_029582685.1 Solanum piurae | reverse complement strand
TGCGGGTTTTCCTTGTCATAAAAAAAATAAAAAAATCAGTAGTAGTAAAAGAAGGTGATTCACATAGTAGAAGTTTTATGGTCTGTAGAATAGAAAAAGAAAGGTAAATCAAAAGATGCAGAGGAAATGTAGAATGTGGCCTAGTGGTCAATGAGGTGGGTTGAGAATCATGATGTGTCAGGTTCAAATCCCACGTTAGGCAAACACTAGGTGATTTCTTCCTATCTATCCAAGTCCCGATGGACAGAGTTACCCGGTACTTGTATTGGTGAACAAACTAAAAAGAAGAGGAAGGCATTACAAACTCAAGAAGAAGACGACAACAACAACAAAAAGAATACTATCATGTTTTGTTCCCATTGGGAGGAGCTTTTCCTTCGGATCAAACAAAATCTACTTCCCAATGTTTGATCTGATCATAGACCTATCATACTAGTTTGTGGGGACTAGAAAATTAAAAAGTCCTATTTCAAATTTGAGCAGTGGTGGTTAGGTGTGGAGGGTTTTAAAGATAAGGTGTGAGTTTGGTGGGCTTCTTTTCAGGTCAGTGGCACCCTGCTTTCATTTTAGCCACTAAACTGAAGCTTTTAAAAGACAAACTGAAGGAGTGGAACAGGGAAAATAATGTCAGTTGGAGGAATAAGGAGGAAATCTTGAATGAAATCTCAATGCTGGAGAACACTCAAGATCAAAGGCTGCTCACTGAGGAGGAATTGGTCCAAAAAGTCCAATTATTTATGGAACTTGAGAAGGTGGCTAGAAATGAGGAGATAGCTTGGAGGCAAGGTCCAAAGTTCAATGGTTAAAAAGTGGAAGATAAGAACACTAAATATTTCCATAGGATTGCCACAGACCCACAACACACATGAGGTTCAATGCTATTGACTCTCTAGAAGTGGAGGGTGAAACAATTACTGATCCTGCAGTGATAAGAGAACATTTAGAACTTCTATTAAAGCCTATACAAGGAATCTGAAAATTGGAGACCCGTCTTTGACCTTGACCTCCATGAGGCTCCAGGAATTACCAATGAGGAACAAGAATGGTTGCAAAGGCAATTTGAAGAGGAGGAAGTTCCTAACGGTATCAAGCTCTGTGCCAGTGACAAGGCACCTGGCCCAGATTGGATACCTTATGTGTTTCTACCAGTCTTTCTGGGAGGTCCTGAAGGAAGATATCATGAACACTTTGCAACATTTTCATTCTCACCAGGTCTTTGAAAGAAGTTTCAATGCGACTTATGTAGCTCTCATTCCCAAGAAAATTGGAGTTGCTGCATTAAGGGATTATAGACCTATCAGTCTCATCAGTGGGGTCTATAAAATCATTGCCAAGGTGCTGACAGAAAGGTTGGAAAGGGTAGTAAATAAATTGGTGAACACTCATCAGATGACCTTTATTAAAGGAAGACTGGATGCTGCTCTTATAGCCAATGAATGTGTGGATACTAGATTGAGAGGGGAGGTGCCAGGCATTACGTGCAAGCTAGATACAGAGAAGGCATATGATCATGTGAACTGGGCTTTTTTGCTAAACATTCTCAGGCAGATGGGATTCGGTGAAAGGTGGTTGAAATGGATTGGCTTTTGTATTAAAACGGTTAGGTTCTCCATACTTGTAAATGGAGAACCTGTGGATTTTTTTCCGTCAGAGAGGGGTCTTAGACAAGGTGACCCTCTCTCCCCTTTCCTATTCATCATTGCCATAGAGGGTAATAACAGTATGATGAGGATTGCAATTAGCAATAGGTGGATAAAGGGATTCAAGGTTAGCAGCAGAATAGGAGTAGGTATGGAAGTATGTCATCTGTTGTATGCAGATGATACTGTGATAGTTTTTGAACCTATAGCTGAACAAATTTGCTATATCAGGATGATACTAATTGTTTTTGAAGCCATTTCTGGTTCAAGTGTTAACTGGAGGAATAATAACCTCTTTCCTATTAAAGAAGTGGTGCAGATGGAGGAACTAGCTGGTATCTTGGGGTGTAAGGTAGACAAATTACCAACAGTCTATCTAGGCATGTCATTAGGCAACAAACACAGAATTGATTATCTGGGATAGGATTTTAGAAAAGACGGAAAAGAAGTTGGCAAACTGGAAGACAGAATACTTGTCTCTTGGAGGTAGGCTCACTTTGATAAATGCAGTTCTGGACTCGCTACCCACATATGTGATGTCCCTATTCCCTATTCCAATAAGTGTGGTCAAGAAGTTGGACCGATTAAGAAGAAATTTTCTTTGGTTTGGGAACAGGGAGGGAAACGGGTATTACTTGGTAGAATGGAAGATTGCACAATTACACAAGGAGGCTGGTGGTTTAGGAGTCAGGAATCTGAAACTGCAGAATGATTGGTTGCTCATGAAATGGTTATGGAGATTTAATGGAAATGAGCATGCTCTATGGAACGAGGTAATCTTGAATAAGAACGGGACAGAGCAATGGTGTACCAATGCAGTATCAACCACCTATGAAACATCGGTATGGAGATCTATAAGGAATCTTTGGCCTAGACTAGTAAAGAATTCATGTTATGAGGTGGTTGCTGGGAACAAAATACTATTTTGGAAGGACCTAGTTGGACAAGAAGTTTTAATGCAAGCTCTCCCTGATCTGACCTATATATGCACTAACCTTGAGGTTACAGTGGTTGATAGTTGGTCCCCGCAGGGATGGAACTTCTTCTTCAGGAGGCATCTTAATGACTGGGAAGTAGGCAGCTTTGTGGAGCTATTGCAGATGATTGATGGTTTCAAAGGCACTACTGTAGAGAATGACACTTTTAGATGGAAACATGATAAGGATGGCAAGTTCTCTGTAGGTAGAATTTATAAGGCTCATCAGTAGATTGACTACGAGGCCGTCAAGTGCTTTGTTTGGTTAGTAATCATGAAAGCTTGCCTCACTCATGAGATCCTGCAGAAAAAGGGATTGCCAATTGTGTCCAGATGCATGTTATGCAGTGAGGCTAGAGAAACGAATAATTATCTGTTTCTCCATTGTAAAGTCACATCTCAGCTTTGGACTATGTTCCTCAGTTTAACAGAGAGACAAAATGGTCAATGCCAAAGCACACAACAGACTTGTTAAGTTGCTGGATTAGGAGAGGGGGAAGCAAGACACATAAGAAGTGGTGGAGAATAATCCCACACTGTAACTGGTGGACTATCTGGAGGGAGAGGAATGGAAGAAACTTTGAAGATAGATTCAACAACATTCAAAAAATCAAAGGAGCTGCATTGCAACTTTCTACTTTTGGCGTAAAGAACATTGTATAGAAAATGCTGAACAATTAGTAGATCTTTTAGGATTACTGTAATTAGTCTCTTGTTTTAGCTTGTTACTACCTTTTTGGAGGTCTCCAGCATACCTTAATGCTGAGGAATACAACATTACTAGTTTCCAAAAAAAAAAGAATACTAAAGCGTATGTGGAGAGTATGCTCGGATGGTAAGCACCTCTCACTTCCAACTCGAAGGCTGCGAGTTCGAGTCACCCCCCCCCTTTATTATTTATATATTTATAAGCTAGATGCTAGGAATCAATTTTCTTCAAGTGGCATACATTTGTGCCTGAATGATTGAAGTTACGGTTCAGAGCAATGCTTCACTGAAGTGACTAAGCAATGACTTTAACATCACTGGTATATCCACGCCTTATCAACTAGTCAGTACACGTATATGAATCAAGGTTGATGATAAAGTCGGCAAAGTTTCCATGGTGTTCTACCTCTGCGTAGTACTTTTGCTTCCACCTGATAAAAAATGAAGCTTTGCTTCCATTCTAATGTTTTTACCTAAATCCTCATTAATTTAGGGAGAATGAATTTTTTTCATCTATATGATTTTGGGTCTACTTCGTCTTTTTTAAGCACGTTGAACCATCATAGTCACATTTACTGGATTGTACATTTGAAACTAGACCATAACATTTTTTTTCTTATTTTTATCCTTTATAAGTGCTAAGTTGAACCTCTGTCGGTTGTGATCATTTTTAGTCTTCTCTAACCTTTATATGACTGGGCATCAATCTTCACATCCACATTTCTATGATTCTCATGGTTACATTAAGTGTTAGAGACCAGATATACTGCTGTTTCACATCGTTGGTTTCTCCACCACTACTGGACTTGGTCTTTCAGTTTGTTAGGGTTGTGTCTTAAATATTAACAAAAATAAAAGTTTAACCCACAAAATACAAATAAGGTGATGATTGTTGAGTCCTTCGTGGATCATTGTTTTGACTGACAGTGTGAGTGGTATATTCCAACACACAGATAAATGGTTGTTTCTGATCTGCCATGTTATATGTGCACAGAGAAGTGCCCCGAGTACTTAGGTGCAGAGTCAAATATATTGTTTGTAACAAAAATGCATAAAGTAGAAATACTAGAAATGGTAGCAGCACTACTTTATCATTACCCTCATATGGTGTCTATTTATTGCTAGTATTCAGTTTATGCATAGCTAGTTACCAATCTTACCCAACCTTCTCCCTCTCTAACTAGAAGAATTGCAACACAGAAAAGGATTCCCTCTTCCTTCAACATAGTGCTTCTTGGCACCTCAGAAGAAGGAAGCTGAGTGCTAATTTTGGTATTGCCTATCGATAGATTTTGGATTTTATTGCTGAGTGTGGGCTTTTTTGCTTTTTCTGTTCCTCCTGTTTTGCTAGTTCCCATTTTCACACATCCATGTATTAGTTGCCGACTACTTATTTGTTGTTCTACTTATCATTTTGTTTAAGCTTAGCGATGTTTGGAAATACTCAAAACTTCTGCTACTGATTTTATTTCCAAGGTTGTGCTTGATTAATAAGCTTCTGTGCATTTAAACTTTAATTTCATTGGCTGTGGGCAGATTCAGTGGAACGGTTCCATATTTCAGCATTTCTCTTATTTGTCTTAGCTCAAAACCTTCTGGAGGCCGATGGACCTTGGTTTGGAAGTTTTATTTGTGTAAGGCCTGCTCCTGATAACTCCTTGTGCAATGAATTGATTAATTACCTGAATTGTTTTCGTAAGAAACATTTACTTTTTTTCTCAAAAAAAAGAAGAGAAACATTTATTCTTCCTAGCAATTGGCTCATATTAAAAAGTTCTTTTTAATTCTTGCAGAATGCACTCGTTGTCTATGTAAGTGAGATGACAATTGATATCATCAAGCATTCATTCATCGCAAAATTTAACAACATCAAACCAATTGCGTTTTCAGAATTTCTTGAAGATCTCTGTAAGCAGGTACTTCTAATTTACAAGCTGATGTTTGACTTGGCTGGTAGAGTCTAGTTATTTAAGCTGTTGTGGAATCTAGTAAGTTTCTCTGTTTTGATGATTCCGGTTTTCACATTACTCTTATTTTGACTTTCAACAGACACTGAATATCCAAACAGACAATGTAAAGAATAACCTCACTTTTGTCCCTTTGGCGCCTGCTTGTGTGGTGAGTTTTTTCTTTCTGAATTTGACTGAAGCTACCATCTCTCCCTTTTATTTTTTGTGAATTACATCATGGTTTCTTTATTTCAAAAGACTACATATTGAATATGGAAAATAGGGGAATAGGAATCTATTCACTTGAACCCTATCCTATTTATCCAGAGCTGATGTATTCCTTACCGAGCAGCCTATTTGCATGGCAGGTAATCCGTGTGTTACGTCCTGTGTTTGCTGCTCATCTTCCCTATAATCCGCTACCTTGGAGGCTCTTTTGGATTTTCCTTCTGTCTGCAATGACATTTGTTATGCTTGCAAGCCTTAAAGTAATGATTAGCATTGGGCTAAAAAAACATGCTAGATGGTATATAAACAGATGCCAGAAGAGAAAACTTCACAGCGACTAAGATAGGATATCATGATGAAGCTGCATTATTTGCCTCAGATTTAGAGATGTCCTTTCTATGAGAAGACAAGGAGGGTGGGGGCAGGAAAGGTTGGGTGAGATGTGGTTGGAAGTTTCTATTGCTGCTCCCAGCACTCAGCGAGTTTCTAGTCGTGCAGCAGAATGCACTCATGTGGAAGTATTTAACATTAAATGATCAGATGGCCCGTACTTCCATTTTTTGCATAGGGAGAAGATCCATATAATAAGGAGGAAGTTATATTGATAATGTATTTCATTTATTTAAAACCTTCTCTATAAAATTGTTATTTCAGAAGTGGATTTTGAAACAAAGTCTTGTTTGAAATTTTCTGAACTTGCTCGGTAGATTCAGAACAGAAAGGTAAAATCTACATTGTTAGTTAATCTGGTAAGGAAGGATGAAAAGAAGACCAAGAAGGCAGATGTGATGGCTAAGTCACATAAAGCTGAAGGGTAAGAGTAACTGTGTCTAAGGGGGAGCATCGAAAGGCCCTAAGCTTGGCGGCGGTGGTGGTGGAAAACGTTAAGCTGTGGTTTGTATTGTTTCCTAGCAAGTACGACAGTGATTTTGCATCTTGACTTGAGTGATGCATGTATTTCTTACCACAGCCTCATAACTCATTGCCTCTTTATTTCTTATGGTGAGTTACTTGCACATCCTTTAGTGTTGCTAAGCGTGCACATAAGTCGATTTGGTTTGGTTTGATTTTTCATTAGAAGATAATTAAATCAATTATGTCGATTTATTTAATTTATAAATGGAATCAAACCAACAAAAGTAGATCGTTTCGGTTTAAGTTTAGTCTATGTTTGGTTTTCTCATTTTTTAAACAGTTACACCTTGATTGAAAAAGAGGTCAAATTGAAGAGGTTTTTTCCTTTATAGTGTGATTTGATGCTAACACTTTGAAGTTTTTGATTGAAGAGACATTTGATACCATTAGCACATGCGAGTGATTAATCATATTGTTTAATGACATCTCCAAGACACCTCAATAAATAAAATTGAAAAAAATAAGAGAAAGATGAATGGTATTTTCAAGACACTGTGTTAGGAAATCATATAGAAAAACTCATCAAAAGATACAACACGCTAATTTTTTTTTAGTCATATCACAAACCCAAATATTAAATGATAAATTTAAACATTGAAAGGTGTAAACGAATTTAAAAATACTCACAAAGTAGATTGGAGTATAATTTAAAGGAAAAATGGCATGATATTTCTCTCAACTTTGTCATATCTTGTTACAAAAGTGGTTCACATATGCCCTTACTGTTACAAAAGTGGCTCACATATACCCTACGTTATAAAAGTGAAGAAATTAGTTTTAAATTATTTTTTTAATTTTAATTTTTTCTAAAAAAATATGTATTTGATCCTTTTCCCACATAAATTATTTTTTTGTGATTTCTTTGATTATTATTATTTGAGTTTTTTATTTTTATTTTTATATTTTCTTTTATTCTTTAGTGTAAAAATAAGAGAAATAAAAAGAAAGAAGTGTGAGTGAGAAATATTTAAAAGTTAAACAAAAATTAAAATTAATTTTCTTGCGTTTATATTGTAATTTAGTTTTTATATGTATAAATTTTTTGGCCATCTATAATAAATTTTACAAGAAAATAAGTGGAATTTTTTTTTTGACCATCAGAATAATAATTTCAAATTAGTCGATGAATAAAAATAGTATTAAATAAACATGTGAGAAGGATCAAATATACACCTACATATATTATCTTTCTTTTTGAATAAAAAAGGTAATTTAAAATTACATTTTTAACTTCCGTTAGAGGAAAAAGGGTATATGTGAGCTATTTGTGTAACAATAGAGGTATATATGAGCCACTTTCATAACGAGGGGTATATCAGTTTTAAGTAGCAAAGTTGAGGTCTATAACAAACCATTTTCCCTAGTTAATTTTTTTTTATATATATATTTTGGTTTTATGTTTGGCTTAATTTTTTTTTGTTAATAGAAAATCAAGTCAAGAATGATACGATTTTTTTTAACGCCAGATCAATCCTAAACTACAAATCAGTTTTTTAATCAATTTGACTTGACGATTTGACCTGTACAAAGTATAGCAAAGTTTAATGTCGTTGACATTTGCTTCGACAAATACCAAAGTTGTCCTCTCTGCCATTTTCTTTAACTAAAATAACTTCATTTTTGCATTTAGTTTGTGAGAATTTTTTTAACCTTCTCTGTTTCATCCCAAAAGGTAAAATAAATCGAAAAGCTATAGTGATTTGAAATCAAGAAACTGAATGATTTTGAAATGAATTTGTATTTCACTTTTATTAAGCTGAAAGAAATGAAGTTAATTTCTTTTCCTAATTTTCCTCTATCATGGTAATACCGAATTAAAATTTGACTTTATGATAAAAACATCATTATAAATTGTCTTAATACCGCATAAGGGTAAAGGAATTGATCTTAAGCCTGATTTGTCTCAAAGTTTAGCTCAACAAGGGAGGATTATCCAAGATCATATAAAGAGATCACTCGAATTTTTTTCATTCGCTGTGAAGCTCTTCAACACCCCATCTCACGCTAAGGACAAGCATTTGAAGTGCAAACAATTTAACATGAAGCCAACTATCTATAAATAATAATTGAGATTGATCTTGCTATAATACCATGATAACGAATTAAATCTTTGGCCTAACTATGATAAATAAATAAATCTAATCTAACTCAATTTCTTCATATATACTTTCATTAAAAATCTACTTTTCTAGCCTTTTTAGATGCAAAATCATTAATTATTATTTTATAATCGATTTATTTTAGTAATTCCTTTCAATTGATAATATACCTAATCTATTCAATCTCTCTTGAGACATTGTTGATCTTAGATAAGTTCTTATCAATCTTAGTTTTGAAAAACTTCTTTCAGCCGAGGCAATGATTACAACAATTGGTTAATATTATTCTATAAGCAATATATGCATTGTAAAAAGAATCAAGTTTTTGTATTTGATTGAGTATTTCCATTAGATCATTATCTTCTACTTGTATTATTTCTCTCAACACTTTTAATTCAAAAAAATAAATATAAACCATCAATAGCAGAATAACTATTATGTGTTAAAGAAGTTCAAAGTCAGGACAATGTTTCTTTTTTTAAATTCTCATCATCTAGTCAACTCAATTTTATCACTAACTAAGAAACCAAAAATATTTTCATATGCTTCAATGTGTTCAAATCTATTTTGAAGTGAAAAATAGTTTGATCAATTGACTACTATATACATATATAAAGTAATCAACTCTAAAAGATTGTTCAAGAGACTTTGTAATTTCATTATCAATATTTTCATCATATTGTTTCTTTCTAAATATTATATGTTTCTTACGAAATTCACGTTCTATATTTATCTCATATTTCCTTAGCAGAAATCATAACACTCACAAATCCCTTTTCTCAATATTTTTGAAAATAGAAATTAGACCTCTAAACTGTTCTATGACAACATCAATATACACATCATTAGATTGTAAACTTTTATTACATGGACTAACCGTAAATAATGTCATACCAAATAGTCGTAACTTATACCCAATAAAAATCCAAACTTTTCAGGCTCATTTATTGCTAAATAAGTAGCTTCACTTTTTTTTTTAATCCTCACTAACTTCATCTAGTTTCAATAAAGCATCTCATATTTGTGGTGCTTGAATTCTTAATGCTTTAATACTTTCAATATGACTTTTCCAACAAGTCTATGACAATGACTTAAGAGTTAGATTGGGTACAAAAAATTTTAAGTAGAAGAAGCAAATAGTGTATATATATATATCTATGTTGTATCATTTCAAAAAAATGATACAACTTTCATATGAGAATTAACCATATCACAAAGTATCAAATTTAAATTATGAAAACCACAAGGTATATAAAATGCTCTAGGATTTACATCTAGAAGTCTTTTTTGCACTCTTTGATGTTTTTTCTTCATATTTGATCTAGGTGAAATGATTTAATGGACCCTTATACTTGTATGCCTTTATATTCTGGATCCTTCTATTCAATCCTTTAACAATTGAACCTTCGGACCCATTGAAACATATTATAAGCCCTTTTTTTATAAGGTCAATGGTGCATGTAATACAACCACCACACCTCAAATTCCATATCATTTTTAATTGCCACATAGGAAATAAAATGATAAAATTAAATTTAACTCCCTAAATTTTATTTGAGAAATCATTTCCTCTTTCTTTCAATTTTTTCCTTGATTTCACTCCTTTCTCTTCTCTCATTCCAACACTCTCACCAGTAAAATACAACACAAATAAGACATCGGGCACTACCGCGACGTGGTGATGGAGCTACCACTCAAAGATGACGACTACATCACATTCAATTTGAAAAAAGCAGTATGTAGCCACGACCTATTCTTGACGGCCCCAAATCGCTGGGACACTTTCTCCAAAATCCCAAAAGACTCACTGCAACTCTTCGAAAATATTAACAATGATGATACAAGTACACACTATTAATTTGGGATGAGGGATATGTTCTTGTCATGTGACGATTTATAGAAATTGGATCGATTGATATTGTTCGGCTCCGACGATACTGAGTAGGTTGGAGGATACATATTTACTTGTTGAAGAGTAAGATCGATAAGTTCATTCATTTTTGTGGAACGATAGGAGGAATTTGTATTTGTGGAGACTCTTTCGTAAAGTGATAAAGAATAAATTTGCATAAGAAATGACGAGCTCTTTGAAGAAGAGGAAAGGCAGCACACAACAACCAAAACGAAATAGGGAAAACAAATTTGATTAAAAAATTTGAAGAGTAGAATAGGCAAAAAATCTTTTTTTATTCAACAATGGTGAATGTATAAACGGGGAAGAAGATGACTCTTGATTAAGTCAAAAATTGTCATTTGTTGTTTTTTTCGAAGGCCTCATGCGCGTAAAATATGTGTATCACACGCACTTTGGACAAAAATGTCAGGATGACAGGTCAAAAAAGGGGTTTAAAATACTAAGTTTCAATGGGTTCAGAGATTCAGTTGGCAAAGAGTTAAGTAAAAGGATCCATAATACAAACTCATACAAGTACAAGAGTCCATCAGACAATTTCGCCTTTGATCTATTATCATATTCATGTCCTCTTAAATTATCAACATCAAGTCCAATATTTATTGTTTCATCTATATTAACTTCAAAAAGACCCATTTTCACTTGTATCATCCACTTTTGAAAACTCTAAAAAAATTCATTAATTTTTATTGGAGTAGTTGAAATATCCGCACTTTGCAATATAAAAGTCATTTGTTCTTGATGACTTGCATTCAGAGTGCAATCAAGTATGACTGAGAAGATTGCTTCACCCTTAAACAGAGGTCTCGGGTTCGAGCCCTGGTAGAGGGGTGTGCATCGATCGGTTTGGTTTTATGTATTATCAGTTCGATTTATTGATTTTTGATTTTTAAATATGCTAACCCAATAACAAATCAATAAGATATTTTTTTATCGATTATCGATTTATCAGTTTTTGATCGTTATCTGTTCAATTTTTAATTTACCAATAAGTAAATGTCCATAAAGTAATATATAAATTCTCACTTCTCTAAATGCTTTGATATAGTGAAACAAGAAAGATAATGAGAAATTGCATCAATAAGAACAAATGTAGTACGAAGGCTATAATTACATGTTACCGCCAAAACATAATATAAAATTTCTGATGTTAATCAAATTACAAACCTTTACAAACTTGCAAAAGCTACAACCTATATAGTAGCAAACTAAAACTAAAACTAAAATCAAATAGCTACAATTGCGAACCCTTACTTTAGTCTTTAGGTTTGAGTAAACAGTAAAAACTAAAGCGGCCTAGTGTGAAGTTAGTAGAGTATTGATAATCTAATATAGTTATAATGTCTGTTATATATTAAATTATTAATATTTATATTTAAGGCGGGTAAAGTAGTAAATTATTACCGTTTTATTGGATTATCGATTTATCCAATAACTCAATAGTAAAAATCAATACCGGACCAATAACCCAATAACTTTTTTTTATAAACCCATTAAAAATCCAATAACCCCAATAACATTTTTTCTGTTTGATTTATTGGTCAGTTCGGTTTTTGCACACCCCTACTTGGATATAGAGAAAATCATGTTGGGAGCGTCACTCCCGAATGGGCCCTGCAGTGCGTGATCCAACTTTAGTCGGGGCTCCAATGTGATATCTGGACACCGTATGGGAAACAAAAAAATTAGGTATGATTGATAAGTACTGTGTTTCTTTAATCTCTTTAATAATTCTATTCTTGACTTCACTTGCCAATAAGTCTATCAATTCATTTTGTATATTATGTCCAAAGTATTGACTATGAATTTCGTCATTCTTAATTCTTCGAATAGGTTCTTGCATAACTGGATCAAATTCATCGATATTTCAATTAGTCTTCAAAAATTACCATTACTTTCTTGATAGATCTTTCCATTTGTTCCCCTAAATGCCAAATTATTTTTCCCAAAAGTTTTGATTACAACAATAGTTCTTGACATATATATTTTTTTCAGTGCACTCTATCTCTATTAAGTTGTTCCTGCATGTTTTTATCAATTGCTTTTTTATCCAATCTCAATTCTAAAACAATCCACGAGCTCATATTTATAATATGCTAATTTGTTACTTTATAGGCTTTGAGTTTAGCACTAATATTTCTCCAATCGTTACTATCTTTACTAGCTAGTTTATTGTTACAAATTATAGAAGTTGTGCTAAATAATTTTTTTTATCCAAATCTTTAGCATAATAGATCTCTCAATTTTGTATCTACATTATTCCATTGACTTGGGAGCCCTTGATAGATTTTTAACAAATAATAAATTAAAAATATTGAATAAAAAATTATTGGAGGATGTTCTTCTATTGAATAAGTCACTAATAGAACTGATTAGATGATAATAATATCCCAGAAGAAAATCTAGAAGAAGTTGGTGAAAAATGTAACATAGTTTCCGATAATCAAGAACTCCTAAATAATTTAAATAGTTGTATGCTTAATGTATCAAGGGCTCACTTTTGAGATTTATTTAATTCTTCAAGTTTTCTCTTTTTCTCTCTTTGTAAAATCGTAATCATATTTTCTAGTTGACATATTTAAATTTGAATAAATTTTAATAGTAACTAAAGTAATAATATATATACTTGTGAACTAAGAATATCAACAATAACAATTTTTCAAGAAAAACTATAAAATAAAGTTAATATAATAAAGCCCGACTCACGAATTTGATGAGTTGATATAACAATATCAAAATAATATTGCGCAATAGTAAATCAAAAGATTTTATAGGAAAAAGTTCAATATTGAGAATACAAATAATAAAATAAAGAATAGAAAAGATGAGTATAAGATAAATAATAATATAGAGTCAAATTCTGAGGAGATAAATAAGAAAACACAATTTTTCACTTAAAGAAATTATTCCAAAAAAATGTTCCATTCCCTTAGGAAAGTGAGAAAACTAATGGCACTTTTGATTTTATTTTATTTACTTCGTAGACGTTTTTTTATTTAAATTTAAAAGTATATATCATTTTTTTAGTATTATGTATAAGTATTTTAAAAAAATAATAATGGGGGCCTCAAAAATATGGGGCCCAAGCAATAACTTTAGTGATCTAGTGGTTAAGACGACTATATATATTGATGAAATTGCATGAAGTGTCTCTAAGGGACACAATATTCATCTTTTATCTTTTTTTTCTTTTTCTTTCACATGTTGGAAAAATAAGCTCTTTTGATATTATATATACATTGTAGTTGATATTTTTATACTTTGATTCTTACATTTCTTTCTCATTTATCATTCACCAAAATTGTCATAATCCTTCAATTAAAAAGCTTAAAATTCTTATTCTTACAGTGAAAATTTAAATTTTTGGTTGATAAAATCACTTGAGTGTTAATTATTTATTCTCAATTGTTTAGCAGTTCAAACACTTATTTAGTAATTTTTCAAAAAAATCAAAATTTTATTTTTGGCCCTTAGAAAGTGATAAAGACAAACAAGTCTCTCATGATTTGGTGTTATTTGACTAGACTGAAGATAATTTGTATTGGATCTGAATGTTTTATTTCAAATTTGAGATTATTTAGAGAAGATTTGAGATGATTATCGAGGTTGAAATTACAAATTTGATAAATATATTGTTGAACAACATAAACAAATCATGTCAATGCGGTAGGATGTTTGAAGAATTTAAGAAAATAAGTGGAATTTAAAATATCACAATTTTTTCAATCTAACAAGACTAATGAGCAATTAAACAAGTACAAAGTCATGTCAATGCAGTAGAATTTGTAAGTTATTCAACAAGATAACTAACTAGGTTGAATATTATATCATCAATTTTTAATTCTTTATCAAGACTTAAATGCTATTACTTTGAAATATAATTCTTTTCTTTGCAAATTTAAAATCATAAAAAGAGATATTAGCAGTGAAAACTTTAAATGAACACAATTCAATAGAGTTTGTAATATCTACTATCGATTTGTCATGATTTACAAATACTATTTTGAAATGTATCTTCTTTTCCTTTCTTTTATAGCGTTGCATTTTCTTCTTTTGATTATATGGTTGTTTAGAAGATTCTACTGTACGCGTTTTGATTTCTTAATCTTATACTCGACTATTTATCCATAAGATAAACAGATAATTGCTAGTGTAAATGGACACAGGAAGGCTATGAATAGAACGTGAGTTAAGGGGAGGATGGATTAGCGGCTAGAGTACCTAATTACCTTACTTGTGTCTAATACAATAGAACACATAATATAGCGATTTACCACATCTCCAATCAACGATATACGTGTGAGTGTGAGGTCAATTTGGATATGTAATTATATGATTCAAAAGACAATGATCATATTATCAACCGTATGATTCAACAATTCGGTAGATATCTTAATCATGTTTAACAACGATAGTTAAAGAAGATGGTAGTATGCAAAGCGCATAGTCTTTAATCTTTGTGATCAACTCCTGCAATAAATCTTTGCTTTAATATAAGTATCTTTATCGAATTCAATAGTAGTTTTAGTTAGTATAATAAACACCAAACCAACTTCTCTGAAAAAGGACAACACTAGTTCTAATAAATACGATAGAAAAATCGATAGCTTGTCAGCAACTAAGGCTGTGTTTGGTATGAAGGAAAACATTTTCCGAAAAATATTTTTCAATTTTCTCATGTTTGGTTGGGTTAAATGTTTTGAAAAATGTTTTCCAAATCAACTCATTTTCCTCAAATTTAAGGAAAATGACTTCCCTTTAAAACTTAAGGAAAACATTTTCCAAAACTCCCTTTCAACTTCAATTACAATGTTGAAAAAATCAATTTATTTTGTCCCTACCCTCAAACCAGCCCCCAACCTCCCCTCTCCCCCCAAAAAAAGAAAAAAAAGCTCGTTTTAAAAAAATATTTTTAACTTCAATTTTTTTACCCCACCCTCACCCCTAACCCCAGCCCCCTACCACCCCCCAAAAATAAATAAATATTAAAAATTGTTTTTAAAAGATATTTCTAGTTTCAATTTTTTATTTTTTTACCCCCTACCCTCGCCCCCCTCCTCCCCCCAATCAGCCCCCACCCCCTTTAAAAAAAAATTTAAGTTAGTTTTTAAAAAATATTTTCTACTTCAAATTTTTATTTTTTCACCCCTACTCTCAACCCTCCCCCCTCTAAAAAATAATTTAAGTTTGTTTTTTAAAAAAAATTTCAACTTCAAAATTTTATTTTTTCACTCCAATCCTCGATCCCTCCACCCCCAAAAAAAAATTGAGTTTTTTTTTAAAAATTATTTTTTGGGGGGCCC
>JAJOOO010016732.1:0-18713 GCA_029582685.1 Solanum piurae | reverse complement strand
ATACTACACTTGTTGCACTCTTTTGTGGTGCAGATTCGATTCCGAGTACGAGCACATCTCGTGGAGCTTTTTGAGTCCGAGCTTGGAGTATCTTGGAGCTGTGGTGAGCTACTTGGCTGTTCCGTGGCCCACACCTCCCTCTATCTTTATTTATTCTGTTATTTTAGTATTCAGACAGAATATCCCTTATGTTTGGATTTGTCAGTTAGTTTCAGAATTTGCATCAATTTTAGAGGCTCTTGTACTTATGACACAAATTCTTGGGTAGTATTTTAGCTTTCCGCATATCTTTTTATAAAGAACTTAGTGTTGGAAATTTTACTCGTTGTTTACCTTTTTACCTCCTTAGTTAATCAAAGTTGGTAAATATGTTGGGTTGGCTTACCTATTGGTTGGGAACATAGGTGCCATCACGACTTGTAAATTTGGGTCGTGACAGTAACAACATTTGTTCTTTATGTGAACAACCATTTTCTTGAATTTAATTCATATACATTTTTTATTAGTTGGACTTCACACACTATATAAACAAATAGTTATAGTGTACAATGAAAAGTGAAAAAAAAAACAATGTTGTCCAAAGATAATCAGTTATGTATAAAAGTCTACTCACTAATGGACTATGATGGAGAAGGCAAGCAAGAACCAATCTAAAATCCGAATAGCTTAACTAACCTCTTCATAGTCCATTCATTAAATTTGTGAAGGGCTAAAACAACTCCAAAGTTGAAATCATGCCATAGGTCTTCAATAGTGGTGATTTTCTGGTAGGCATTGTATGGGAATTACACCAGTGAAGACGATTTTACATCCCTTCAGTATTTCCTTCCGAACAACCTGTAACATGATTAAGTTATCAATCAACAACCACAATAATTGTAATTCTACAAGTGGGATTTTGTGAACATGTTGTGTACGCAGTCTTAATCATATGTAGTATTATTTTAATTAACTCCGCGGAGTTGCACTTACTAAAAATGAGAGATATTAAAAATTTCATCATAACAATATTTCTTTGTCTAGCTGATCTACCATTTCCTAATGAAGGCTCCCCTCCCCAAAGAATCATCAACCTTTTTTTTTTTTTTTTCTTGTTTAGAACGCGCGGAAGGATTTATTTATATATAATTAAGGATTATCCATACAAAAAGGAATTGATCTAAACAATGTAGTTCCTGTAGCATCTCTTTCAAGGACGTTAGATACAAATGAATGAGATGCTTCAAAAACATAGAGTTGATCTAGTTCTACAATGGGAATTAATTAAAATTTGAAGTACTAATATTTATTCAATTACTGTAAACTCAAATAAAAAAAGTCGTAACTCAAACTTGTATTCAAACTGAAATATAAAACTTTACAAAACAGTACTATGTTTGAGTATTGAAGAATTTCCAAATTCATCAAAACTAACAATTGTTGGTAACAAAATAGTATATATAATATAATTCCTTTCTCTTTTGATGTCTAACTCAAACTTGTATTCATAGAGAATCTTTTAATACCTGCTAGAATCATTTTCATCACCACCATAGTTCTTTTGAGGATCTATTTTTAAGTAATAATAGAATTAGTATAAGTTCTTTTGAAAAAGCAAAAAAATATTGTATCCTTTAATTTATTTGTCTTACTTTTTTTAGTTTGTTTTGAAACATTAAAAAATATTTCTTTCGTTTTTGTCAATTTTAAATTTTAACTTTCCACCTAACATGTTTAAAACTACAAGATTAAAATATATTTTGATATATATATCTAATTTAGTTTAAGACATTAAAAATAATCTTTACTTTTTTAAATGTTATGTCAAGTCAAAATAGGGATAAAAATTAAAAAGGTTGAAGTATTATTTACAGAAAAAACATTTTTTTTCATTAAAAAAAAAACCCTTGTATCTCAAACAATAATTTTAAATATGCTAACAATTCTGTTAAAAGAATAGACTTTAAAAATAAATAAATAATAACTAAAATTTGAGGCCTCTGCTTATGAAGCTTCAGCTTTAGCTCGTCATTCGGGAAGGAGAAGCAGGTCAATTCCTTTTAAGATGAAATCAAAAGGAATTACGTCTGAACAAGCACTTCATTCCATGAAGATCATCAGTCTCACCAGTGACATCAATGAACAAGTATATTCTTGATTCTCACTTTTCTCAATTTGGACGAATAATTTTTGTAATAATTGTCAGCGAATACAATACTTAGGGTTTCGAGTAGTAATTGTCAGCCATAATCTAATATCTAATTGTATGTAATCGGCTAGTTTATGTGTTTAGTGATATCTCGAGTGATAGATATCTCTGTTCTCGATTCCGATGAATTATTGTTACGCAAAATGTTTCTGAAATTAATAACTATCTCTGTTCTCGATTCCAAAGAAAAAAAATTGTTTTATAATTAAAAAAATGAAACCCAAAAGCGAAAGCTAAAGAAAATTGAATAGAAAAAAAAACACCAAAAAGGAAAATGATCAATTCATGAATTAATATCTAATAAATATTTTAATTTGACTTCCAATTTCAGAACTTCATGTGATGAAAAATTTGTCATGTCAATTAAAAAATTTGCTACGGAGTACATTTTCTTTGTCTGGGCTCAAAATTCACTTTGGTTTAGGATTTTTTTTTATTAAAATTGATTTAAGATTTTTCTTCAATTATTGTTACTTATATAGAATTATAAAATTAAAAATATTCCAAATAAGGTGCCGATGAATAGTATAAAGTAGCAAGTATTCTGTATTATTTATTAAAACTCTTGATAATCTTGACATGTTATAAGGCAAACTTGCTTGTGATATGAGGTAAATTCAACTTTAGTTTGTTCATGAAGTATGTATAATATACTTTGTGTTTTTTTTATAGACATTAATATTCAATTTTGACCCTCTACAATGTTCATTAATTATTGAGTTTCTTCAATTTCAAAAAAATTGGAATAATTATTTTTATAAAATCCAAAAATAATTCCAAGTCACCTTTAGGTAATTTTGTCATTTTTAATAAAATAAGTAAGGTATATATTTCTATATGTTTATAATATATAGATTATTATTTATGAATATTTAGAAAACTATTTCAAGAAATAGTGTTTTTAATAAAGTATATTAATTTGTAGTTCATTTCAAAACTCTCTCTCAGGCGTACACCTCACACTCTCGCTCTATCTTTTTCCATTTACAATACTTTGGTTTATTTACGTCATGATCAATTAAAAGTTTGGCTCATCTATATCATTCTTGTTTCAGAAAAGACTCATCCATGTCATTATTTGTTAATCTTTCATTTCTTGTTTTCTTTCATTTCTTTCGTGCTTTCTATTTCATTTTAAGTAAATACTCATCCGTTCAGTTTTATTTGTTACTTATTCCTAAAGTAGATTTTTTTTTATTTGTCACTTTTGACATATCAAGAAAACACAATTATTTTTCTTTTATCCTCAGCATAAAATACTTATTTTTCAAATCATTTTTCAAGACAATACATATATCATTAATTATTTTTTTAATGGGTATTTCAGGTGAACCTGTGACAAGTAAAAATGAACAGAGGGAGTATAAATCATGTCTGATTATTCTTATTTGTTGTTTTAAGATGGTATAAATTTTGTGTTTTATTTTTTTAGTCCGTATTAAGACTAGATGGTTCTCATTTCATTCCCAAATTAGCATATAATAAAGGTATAATATATAAATATGTCCTTTAACTTGACATCATTTCACATTTATACCTTCCAACTTTGATATACACAAGTAGACACTTAAACTTGTATAAAGTTGAACAAATGGAGACTCACATCCTACGTGACATCCTACACGACACTTTATGTCCTACGTGACATACTACATGACACTTTGTGCCCTACGTGTATTATGTCACATATGGCTCATGTGTCTACTTGTTCAACTTTATACACATGATATGTCATGATGTGGAATCATGATATGGAATTATGAGATGAAATTGAAGTTTTGTTTAGACATGCGATATGAAATTTTTGTGTTGTATATTTTCTCATAAACATAAGAATCCCATAAGTTGTAAATCTATTAAAATAACTCCAATTGTTTATTCAATCTTAATGTCACTCCCCGAACCTACACCCTGGACGTGGCCGGCACTCGGAGACCATCGCTGGCCCCAAGCGGACCCTTGGACTGGCTTACTTAACTCAGCGGAAGACTTAACTCATAAGAATAAACTCAATGCAATAGTTTAAAAGATAACATCTTAGCCAAAATGGCAACTTATGTCTCAAAACAAAGTATCTGCAAATACATAGATGAGGGACTCAATACTAATTGTCTGACTGTCTATGAAGCCTCTATAATACTGAGATGGATGTTGGGACAGACCCCACAACATCCTAATAAAGAAAAAACTAGGAAAGCGAAATAAAAGAGTCCTCCGGAATGCAATGAGGCTCACCACTAACTCTGGATTGTTCAACTGGATCAACGGCGCGCTGGATGCTGATCCTGGTTACCTGCGTCTGCATCATAATAAGATGCAGGCCAACTGGAATCAGTACATTGAATGTACGAGTATGCGAGTTGGAAAGCTAAACAACAACTTAAGCTTTAAAGGAGTACAAATGAATACTTACATTGGTTCTATTTAACTCGTGAACAACTGAACTCAATATAAAGCAATAAGACACATGCAATATATATATAAAGCTTGTAAAACAGTGTAAACAACTTAGTTCGTTAAAGATAAAGCAATAACAACCTCAACTTTACTTAAATATAAAAGTAATATAACTTTTGTGGGAGTTTCTCTAACCGACAACCACTACTATGAGCCTAAGTGGTGATACAACGTCTTGCCCACGCTGCCAGAACTGTCCTATACTTTGCCGTCATACAGAACGCTTAACTTAGTGAATCCACTAGTCTATGCTAAAAGCATCTTAAGAAGTCATCTAAAAAGTATGATCCTTTACTACCCATGATGGCTACATGGTTTATGGAGACTTGAGTTAATATGAACTCGCATCCTCATATCGGTGCTTATTACTACTCCCAAAATATACTTAGCTCATACTTTTAAAACAACTTCTTTCTTTAGTTTGAGATAATTACTCAATACTTAGCCCGAAGGCTCTTTTGAAAATCATAGTTCCTTTCTTGTTCAAATGTGAAAATATTTATAAACTTCTTTGGGATTACTTAGTTCCCTAATAACTTTTGAGAAATGAACTCAACTTTTTACTCTTTACTTTACTTGAAGATGGAGCCTTAAAACGAATTTAAACTTTTAATAAAGACTCTTGAAAACTGTGAGAAACTTTACTTTGACTTGCTTCTTAACTTCTAGACTTGACTTACAACTTCTTAGACTTTGATCTTAACTTTCCTTGAATTGGATTATGGATTCAAGGTCATGATCTCATGTTTATGAATGATTTCATGATATTTAGATGTACTTTAGAGTGTTAGAATCGACTAGGAAACATAGGTACATCGCTTGGAAACAAGTACTAAAAGGTGGGGAACGAATCGGGAGAATTGGCGTCCTTGGCGCTCTGAGAGGCGTGGGGCACCAGGCCCCAAGTTTTAGAGGCCTGTGTGGGGCGCTCTGGCTGGTGCGGCGCCCCAAGGACCAAACTTTAGAGACTGGTTTGGGGCGCACTGGCTGGCGTGACGCCCCACCCTATTCCCCAGGTGTGTGACGACTTTTCTTCTCCATTTTTCATCTCCAAACCCTCTAAACTTCCCTAGTTCTTTCCCCAATCACTTAGGATCATTATTACCTTCAACTTACAACAGATCTAACTCGAAAATCCACCCGGAAACACGAATCAAATCATTAAGAACCCTCAACAACACAACCAATCAAGAATTCAACAATTGTTCTTCAAGAACCTCACCTTTCAACATGTAAATAACTCCAAACCAAAGGATTTGAAACAAGTTGGTGTGTAGGTGAACTAACCCAACACAGAAATATCTCACATACCTTAATAGGGATCAGCCCCGACGAATTCCACTCGCAAGCTTGGATGATCTTGGCGAATTCTTGCCTTCTTCTCCCGTTCTTTCTTCCTTTCTCTTTTCTCCAAGACCTAAGCGTGAATTTAATTATTCTAATCTGACCAAAATAATATTTTACCCCCAATAAGCCCCTAAAATCAAATTAGGAAATTAATTAGGGAAAATACTACTTTGCCCTTCCCTAAATCCGGATTGGGACTTTCCTCAATCCAACAGCCTAACTTTCGAAAGTCATATCTCACTCATACGATGTCGAAATCGTGCAATCTCAGTGGCGTTGGAAATATTTCTCCAAGGGCTTTCCAACCATATCAAGATCTGCTCCTAACTCCTATTTATCTAGGAGTTATGGCCGTTTGAAAATGGCCAAAGCTCACTTTCTTAACTTGAAAATTTCCAGATTTCCTTATTCTTTCCAAAAATCAATATTTTCATATTTTAAACTCTTTATAGTCGTTTCTAGGTGCGAGATGTTACAATATCTCCCCCTTGGGAACATTCGTCCTCGAATGAGTTTTTTTTTTTTACTATGCTAAGGGTGGTAACATCCAGTTCAACACTCAATAAGCAAAACATGTAACACATGCTTACTCAATAATTCAAGGAGTACTAAGAAGAGAATTGTTACCTTCAACTTCATTCTCTCCAGATTCAAAGAGATGGGGATATCTCCTTTTCGTGTCCTCCTCAGCTTCCCAAGTAGCTTCTTCAACAAATTGAATCCTCCAAAGGACTTTGACTGATGCAACTTCTTTTGTTATCAACTTGCGAACTTGGCGATCTAAAATTTGAACTGGAATCTCCTCATAAGATAAATTTTTCCTTAATCTCAACATTTTCAGTTTACACTATCAATGAAGGATCTCCCATGCACTTCTTCAACATAGATATGTGAAATACCGGATGAACCACCGCTAATTCCTGTGGTAGCTCCAACTCATAAGCTACATTGCCAATCCTCTTGGCTATGCGATAAGGTCCAATATACCGGGGACTAAGTTTCCCCTTCCTACAAAACCTCATGACACCCTTCATGGGTGAAACCTTCAAATAAACTCAATCATCTACTTCGAACTCTAATGACCTTCTCCTAACATCTGTGTAGGATTTCTGACGACTTTTTGCCGTTTTAAACCTTTCTTGAATCACTTTAACCTTCTCCATAGCTTGATGGACTATATCTGGTCCTATCAACCCGGCTTCACCAACTTCAAACCAGCCAATAGGAGATCTGCATCTTCTCCCATAAAGAGCTTCATAAGGAGCCATCTGGATGCTAGAATGATAAATGTTGTTGTAAGCAAACTCTATGAGAGGTAGGTGATCATCCCAATTCCCCTTGAAATCAATCACGCAGGCCCTCAACATATCTTCTAAGGTCTGAATGGTACACTCTGCTTGCCCATCTGTCTGAGGATGAAAGGCAGTCTTAAATTCACCTTCAAACCCAAACCTTTCTGTAAAGATTTCCAGAACTGTGCAGTAAATTGTGCACCTCTATCTGAAATAATGGAGACCGGAACTCCATGGAGACTTACCACTTCTTGAATATATAGCTTAGCATAATCTTCTGCCGAATGGGTAGTCTTTACTGGCAAAAAAGTGGGATGATTTTGTCATTCTGTCGACAATCACCCATATACAATCATGTTGTCTGCGCGACCTGGGCAAGCATGTGATGATATCCATGTTAATCATCTCCCACTTCCATTCCGAAAGTTCTATATTCTGCGCCAAACCACCGGGCCTTTGGTGTTCTACTTTCACTTGTTGGCAATTTGGACACTTAGTAACAAATTCAGCAATGTCCTTCTTCATACCATTCCACCATTATACTTCTCTCAAATCACGATACATTTTGGTGGAATCCGGATGGATGGAATATCTGGAGCTATGAGCTTCCTCCATGATTCTCTCTTGGAGTTCATCCACCATTGGTACACACAATCTATCTTAGTATTTCAACACACCATCTCCCCTTTGTTCAAAAGCTAATACTCTTTGCTTTTGAACATTTACCTTCAAGTCAAGCAAAATGGGGTCTTGGTCTTGCTTTTCCTTCACTTCTGACACTAGTGATGATTCTGCCCCGTTCGTCACCATTATTCCTCCTTCTGTGGAATCCATAAGTCTGACTCCCAAGCGTGTAAGTTTGTGCACATCTTTGGCTAACTCCTCTTTTCTTCCTCAACATGGGTGGTACTACCCATAAATAACATGCTTAAAGCATCAGCAACAACATTAGCCTTACCTGGGTGGTAAAGAATACTCATGTCATAATCCTTGAGTAATTCTAACCACCTCATCTGTCTGAGATTAAGCTCCTTCTGAGTGAACGCATATTGTAAGCTCTTGTAATCAGTGAATACATCAACATGAACACCATACAAATAGTGACGCCATATCTTCAAAGCAAATACTACAGCAGCCAACTCTAAGTCATGAGTTGGGTAGTTCTTGTCATGAACTTTCAACTTTCTGCAGGCATAAGCTATGACTTTTCCATTCTGCATTAACACACAGCCCAAACCAACTCTAGATGCATCACAATATACCACAAAACCTAGAGTACCTTCTGGTAAGGTCAAAACTGGGGCACTAGTCAACCTCTTCTTCAATTCCAGAAAGTTTTTCTCACAAGCTTCAGACCATTGAAATTTCACTGTCTTCTGAGTCAACTTGGTCAAAGGAGATGAAATAGAAGAGAACCCCTCTACAAACCTTCTATAGTAGCCAGCTAAACCCAAGAAACTCCTAATATCAGTTGGAGATGTGGGTTTAGGCCAATTCTGCACTGCCTCAATTTTCTGAGTATCCACTCTAATCTCATCACCGGAAATAATATGGCCCAACAATGCCACAGACTCAAGCCAAAATTCACACTTGGAGAACTTGGCATACAACTTTTTATCCTACAAGGTCTGAAGAACTATTCTGAGATGACTAGCATGATCTTCTTCATTCCTTGAATAGATTAGTATGTCATCAATGAAGACGATGACAAACATATCTAAATAAGGTTTGAAGACCCTGTTCATAAGATCCATGAACGCTGCTGGTGCATTGGTCAAACCAAAGGACATGACCAAGAACTCATAATAACCATATCTAGTCCTGAATGCCGTCTTTGGAATGTCGCATTCCCTAACCTTCAACTGATGGTAGCCTGATCTAAGGTCAATTTTCGAAAAATAGGTGGCACCCTGAAGTGGATCAAATAAATCATCTATCCTTGGAAGAGGATACTTATTCTTGATGGTAACCTTATTTAATTGGCGGTAATCTATACACATCCAAAGGGAACCATCTTTCTTTCTCACAAACAATACCGGAGCGCCCCAAGTTGAGACACTTGGTCGAATGAAAAATTTATCTAAGAGATCTTTCAACTATTCTTTCAACTCTTTCAACTCTGCTGGTGCCATTCTATATGGAGGAATAGAGATAGGATGAGTATTTGGAATGATGTCTATACCAAAGTCTATTTCTCTCTCAGGAGGGACTCCGGGTAGATAATCAAGAAAGACTTCTGGAAACTCTCTTACTATAAGAACTGACTAAATGGGAGGTACCTCAACACTTGAGTCATTAACTTGGACTAAGTGATAGATACAACCCTTCGAAACTAACTTTCTCGCCTTAAGGTATGAAATGAAACGACCCTTAGGCACTGTTGAACTATTACTCCACTCTATGACTGGCTCATTAGGAATCTGAAACTTGACAACTCGAGCTATGCAATCTATGGAGGCATAACAGGTATGAAGCCAGTCCATACCTAGAATGACATCAAAATCTACCATGTCTAGCTCAACTAGATCAGCCATGCTATCTTTGTGATTGATGGAAACAGGACAATCACGATAGACTCTTTCTGCTAGAATAGACTCCCCAACAGGTGTAGAAACACAAAAAGGTTAACAAAGTTTCTCAGAAAGAATCTCAAACTTATTTGCAACATAAAGAGTTACAAAAGACAAACTTGCTCCTGGGTCTAGCAAAGCATAAACATAAAAAATAAAGACTTTGATTATACCAGTGACAACATCTGGAGAGTTCTCTTGCTCATGGCGACTGGTGATTGCATAGAGGCGGTTTTCTCATCCGCCAGTACCAGAAGTAGCTCCTCTAGGTGCAGCCCTGTCTAGTGGAGCAACTGATGAAGACTGGTCTCTATTGCCTGGATTTCCACTACCTTGCTTATTCTTAGGACACTTTTTCAAGAAGTGTCCCTCTTGTCCACAATTGAAACAACCTGTCAAGCCATCACGACACTTACCTGGGTGTGTTCTCCCACACTTAGCACATGCACAAGCCCAACTACCTCCTTATGCCACACTACCCTGGGACTGGGCTGGTTTGGATCTGAAGTTTTGCGAATTCTGACCATAATATTTGCCTTTGTTTTGAGGTGCAGGTGCACTAGCATATGATGGAGCATGCCTCTTTTGCTTCTGCTGAAAGGACGAATGATTCACATTGCCTTTCTGCTGCCCAGACTCATTCTCTGTCTTCGCTTTCTTACTTCTGAACTCTTCCATGTATCTCAGCTTCTCTTCCTCAACCTGCTGCACATAAACTATCAACCTGGAGATGTCCATGTCGCCTATCAGCATTGTAGCCCTGCCCTCCTTGCTTAATGAACGACCCAAGCCAGCAATAAACAAGCTCATTATGCTCCTCATGTCCTTAACCATTTCAGGAGCATAGCGGGACAACTGGGTGAACTTCAACCCATACTCATGCACACTCAAGAAATCCTATTTCAGTGTAAGAAACTCTCGTTCCTTAGCCTCCTTCAGTTCTCGGGGAAAGAAACACCCCAAGAAGGCTTCTTCGAAACAAGCCCAACTAGTAGGTGGTGCATCATCAGGTCTACCCCTTTTCTACTGATCAAACCATGTTCTAGCAACATCCTTCAGTTGATATGCAGCTAGTTCAACCATTCCTGCATCAGCAACATGCATCACCTCAAAAACCTTCTTCAGTTCCTCAACAAAATTTTCCAGATCTTCAGTAGTGACTGAACCAGTGAAACTTGGAGGATTCATTCTCAAGAATTCGTGAATCCTCGAAGTTTCAGCCTCATTTTACCTTGGTCCTCTTGGCTGCCCAACCTGGTTAGTCACAACATCGCTTAGTATCCGGATAACCTCACGAAATTCAGCATTAGTGACCTCGCCTTGAGGTTGCACATTTGGTGCATTAGGTACCCCTTGCTCTTGTGGTTCAACATTTCTCCTAGCTGGACGACCTCATGCTGCTCTTCGTGGAGGCATGGTTATCTGAAACACGCACAATCACGAATTAGAGGGAAACTTTTAGAGATAAACTCTAACGCACGAGATGGATATGAAGGAAGTGAAGAATTTCCTAAATGTTGCAGCCTCTTAATTATAGATGTGGCGCGTTTCACACCGATAACTAGGACTCTACAGAAACGGCTTCATAGACTCTCTAGGACTCTTGAACTCTGTGCTCTGATACCAACTTTGTCACGCCCCGAGCCTACACTCTGGATGGGGCAGGCACTCAGAGACCATCGATGGTCCCAAGTGGACCCTTGGTCTGGCTTACTTAACTCAGCGGAAGACTTAACTCATAAGAATAAACTCAATGCAATAGTTTAAATAATTACATCTTACCCAAAATGACAACTTATGTCTCAAAATAAAGTATCTGCAAATACATAGATGAGGGACTCAATACTGACTGTCTATGAAGCCTCTATAATACTGAGATGGATTTTGGTACAGACCCCACAACATCCTAATAAAGAAAAAACTAGGAAAGCGAAATAAAAGAATCCTACGGAATGCAAGAAGGCTCACCACTAACTCTGGAGTGTTCAACTGGATCAACGGCGCGCTGGATGCTGATCCTAACCACCTGCGTCTGCATCATAATAAGATGCAGGCCAACTGGAATCAGTACATTTAATGTATGAGTATGCGAGTTGGAAAGCTAAACAACAACTTAAGCTTTAAAAGAGTACAAATGAATACATACATTGGCTCTATTTAACTCGTGAACAACTGAACTCAATATAAAGCAATAAGACACATGCAATATATATAAAACTTGTAAAACAATGTAAACAACTTAGTTCGTTAAAGATAAAGCAATAACAACCTCAACTTTACTTAAATATAAAAGTAATATAACTTTTTTGGGAGTTTCTCTAACCGACAACCACCACTATGAGCCTAAGTGGTAATACAACGTCTTACCCACGCTGCCAGAACTGTCCTATACTTTGCCGTCATACAGAACGCTTAACTTAGTGAATCCACTAGTCTATGTTAAAAGCATCTTAAGAAGTCATCTAAAAAGTATGATCATTTACTACCCATGATGGCTACATGGTTTATGGAGACTTGAGTTAATATGAACTCGCATCCCCATATCGGTGCTCAATACTACTCCCAAAATATACTTAGCTCATACTTTTAAAACAACTCCTTTTTTTTAGTTTGAGATAATTACTCAATACTTAGCCCGAAGGTTCTTTTGGAAATCATAGTTCCTTTCTTGTTCAAATGTGAAAACATTTATAAACTTCTTTGGGAATACTTAGTTCCCTAATAACTTTTGAGAAATGAACTCAACTCTTTACTCTTTACTTTACTTGAAGATGGAGCCTTAAAACAAATTTAAAACTTTTAATAAAGACTCTTGAAAACTGTGAGAAACTTTACTTTGACTTGCTTCTTAACTTCTAGACTTGACTTACAACTTCTTAGACTTTGATCTTAACTTTCCTTGAATTGGATTATGGATTCAAGGTCATGATCTCATGTTTATGAATGATTTCATGGTGTTTAGATGTACTTTAGAGTGTTAGAATCGACTAGTAAACATAGGTACATCTCTTGGAAACAAGTACTAAAAGGTGGGGAACGAATGGGGAGAACTGGCATCCTTGGCGCTCTGAGAGGCATGGGGAGCCAAGCCCCAAACTTCAAAGGCTTGTGTGGGGCGCTCTGGCTGGCGTGGCGTCCCAAGGACCAAACTTCAGAGACTGATTTGGGGCGCGCTGGCTGGCGCGACGCCCCAGGAGTTTGATGACTTTTCTTCTCCGTTTTTCATCTCCAAACCCTATAAACTTCCCTAGTTCTCTCCCCCAATCACTTATGATCATTATTACCTTCAACTTACAACAGATCTAACTTAACAATCCACCCGGAAACACGAATCAAATCATTAAGAACCCTCAACAACACAACCAATCAAAAATTCGACAATTGTTCTTTAAGAACCTCCCCTTTCAACATGTAAATAACTGTTTTACCCGAAAATATAAAATAAAATAAAAATGACTAAGTTTTTGAAAAATCGATTAAACTTATGGTTTAAGAGAAATAAAATTTCTAAAAGAACAGAGTCAATACTTAATTTTTTAGTAAAAATCAAGAAAAATTTCACGGTTTCCAAAAGATCTAAACAGATAAAATCAATTGAAAATAAAAGGGTTCGAAGTTCAATGTACATTCCGAAAAGCTATTAGGCCCTCGGAATGTCCGCTAACTTGCGGTTGACCGGCGATTTGACTAAAAATGACTTTGACTAATTTTTGAAAGTTTAACTAAGTTATAGAAATTCACTTTTTATTATTATCATTATTTTTATCTATATTTTATTATTATTATTATTATCATTTCAATTATCTTAAGAGGAGATGACATAAAAGGAGAATTTTTCTAAAGGGGAGCGACTTAGGTGACAAGACTAATATTAAAATAAGAACTAAGTAATAAAATATACTTTAATTTGAAAAAAAAATGACATGACCTTGGGAATTAAATTAAATTAAACCATAAGATAAATGGTTAGTCAGCATAATAAACAAATAAAGAGCAAGGGAGGAAGATATCAAATTTGGGCTTTTGGCCCAACTTTAGGAACCTTTCCTAACATTAGAAATGACCCAAAATAATGACTTTGGGCCTTTTTAATTAAAATTCTGCTGTTGGGACTACTGAAAATTGCCTTAGGCTTTTGGGCCCTTTTCCCTTCAAAATTCAGCGTATATATTTGATGTATACTGTTGTATACGACTTGCGTCCAACTGATTTTGGGCCTTCTGAAACCTGTATATTTGTCTGAACTTTGTATCCCTGTATTATGATATATGTTTTTACCTGTATTTCAATGTTTTTGTCATGTATATTGACGTATACCACTGTATACAAGCTGTATTTCAGCTTGTTTTCAAGTTTCCGCAATTTGAAAACTCAATTTTCAACCCGTATCTATCGTCTTCCACCTGTACACCTGCTTCTTTAATTTGCCTTGATGGCTGACTCGATGAAGAGAGGATATTGGGGCCTTTATGGCCCATCTGAAATGCACCAGGGAAAAAGCCTAAGTCCCAAAGGACTCGTGGATAGATTACATGTATCACAACAAAAGAAAAAGTATACGATTAACGTGCAATCTAATCACAATAAATATTGAAAGGAGTAGACCAATTTATATTAAAAAAAAATAGTGACCCAAGCAAATTAACATATGATCTCATAAGGGAAATCATAGAGAGGTATACCGACAACTAATCCACTTTAAAGGAAATGATTAGGAAAGTCATGACAGTTTTCACACAAACACCTCAGTATTGCCATTTAACGACATACTCACAAATAAAGGAAGAAAGAAGAGCAAATCACCATCAATTACTCTGATAACCAAAGGTGCAAATGACAACATACACATAAAATAATTGCATTAACCAAGGAAATAAGATGTGGTATCATAAAAAATGACACAAAATGACCAAGTCATGCTAGCATGCTTACTGGACTTGTACCAAAAAAAAAGGAAAATAAACAAATTTTATATTACTATAAGCTTGGAACAAAGTAAGAACAAATTTAAAATAATCATGGCAACATTATTTTAAATGGCTTTCGTGTCAACAAGTTAAGGAAAATATAACTTAAACGATCCACCTAAAAATAAATAGATTATTAAGTTGATCAAATTGCTACTGGTTTTACCCTTTAATGCGCTAACCGAACCAAGTAATAGAAGCCGAGAGGATGGCTACGCATTCACGATACTACATACTAGCAATTTATTGAAAATATGCTCGAAGTTGGTATCGAAACAAGCAAATGAGGCAGATTCATTGTGAACAAAAAACAGCATGGAGGATAACAAAGGGAATGCATTAAAATCGTTAGCAATAAGGTTTATCATATGCGAAATATTAACAAGTGGACTAAGATTCTCAGCCTTAAAGGCGGACAATACGAAGGAGCGAATAAAGCAGTAAAACAATCAATTCATATGACTTATATGGGTTTAAGCAACAAGAAGAAAAAAACAACATGTGTATGTATATATCAGCTTCTGAAAAATCAAAATCACCTATAGAAGGTGACTTCGACCTTTGAGACTGAACCATAACTTTCACAGCTTACCAGACGAGATAATAACGAAGTAAGAAGATTCTAACAATGAGAAAGCAAGAACTCGGGACCAAAGGAAAACAACAAACCTTCAAAGAGAAAAAAAATAAGAAACAAAATGGACTAACAAACGAGATTTATTACTGATTTGCAGCCAACAAACAAGTTAAAAATGATCCCAAATAATAACATACGGACAGCTTCACAGAGTCACAAATCAAACAGCAGCACGTTAAAGTAAAATGCTTGAGTTGAAAGAGGAGTATTACCTTCAAGGGTGCGGCGAACGGGATGGTAGCGGGCAGGATGAACTCTTCCACCACACAAATTTGAATCTCGAGCAGCTGACCACGAAATGCAAACCAAACTCAAACAAAGGTTCTCTCACGACTTAGGATTAGAGGAAAACATATATAATTTCTTGAGTTTAGGAGTCACTCTTCTAAAGAAAATCCAGCCCGCTTTAGACACTTAATTTTCCAATTGAAAAATCTCTTAAAAAAATTCTCTCCCTTTTTACAATAAAAGAGGGCAGCCCTCATAGAATGAAATAAGGGTAGAAATTAGGGGGAAAATGGATGATTTTCGGTAGGAATAGGGTACATTCGAAATTCAGAGGCCATAAATTTCTTGCACCATTTAGGATAAACACCTTTGTTTGAAATTTTCCCCCCATTCCGGAAGAGGAAAAGGAAAAATGCATGCCTTCTGTTTGTTGTTGTGTGTGTACAAATCGAAAGGGATGTTGGAGTTGGATGTTAACGTTAGAGGACTCTCTCTGGGTTTCTACGTTGCTTTGTCGCGTGAAGAGACGTTGGGACTATGTTGTTGTTTCACGCGTCTGGACCGCTGGGAATTGTTGTTGTTCGCTGCTTCTCCTATTGGTTTCTGGGTTTGCTTTGCGCGTGAAGAAGATGATGGCACAGGGGTTTGGGTCGGGTTGTTGCTGTAATGTATGATGTATTGTATGGAATTGGGTATTTGTTATAAGAGTGTTGGGCCTGGGTCATTGTTGTAAGAGTTAGGAATTGTTCGACTGAAATGGTCTTGTACGGGCTGCTGGAAATGCAACATAAAATCCCAAAATTTGGTCATTTAAGATGGGTATAGAGTAAAAAATTAAATCGGTTAGATTTTAGATTTTAAGAAATAGCTGAATTGAGTTGAATTAACAAATTCGGTTAAAACCTAAATAAGGTGAACTAATATAAATTAATTAATGAGCTTCTTAATGTTAACGAAATAAAATAATTAAATTTGATTATAAACAAATTAACTTAAAACTATAGCCATAACTTAATAAAATGTGCTTTTCAAATCAACAAAAATTAAATAAGATAAAATAACATAAAATAAGAATAATTAAACTAATAAACTAAATAACTTATAAGTATACTTTAAACCAAATTAATTTAATTGAATATTTAATTAAAACAAAAACAAATTGAGACGATTTTCGAATAACCATAAAATATACTAATTATATACATAATTATGTAAACAGATATATTATCTAACAATTATAAAGAGTGACAAAACTATTTGAAATAACTTGCAAACTATATTATTTTTATTTTATCCCTTTTTTTTTGGAAATTTTATAAAACTAATTATTTTAAATCGTTTGAAATTGAAGAAGCTCGAAATGATTAATTTATATTGTGGAGGTCCAAAATTGGGTATCAACAATAACTCCAAACCAAAGGATTTGGAACAAGTTGGTGTGTGGATGAACTAACCCAACACAGAAAGATCTCACATACCTTAATAGGGATTACCTCCGACGAATTCCACTCGCAAGCTTGGATGATCTTGGTGAATTCTTGCCTTCTTCTCCCGTTCTTTCTTCCTTTCACTTTTCTCCAAGACCTAAGCGTGAATTTAATTATTCTAATCAGACAAAAATAAGCTTTTACCCCCAATAAGCCCCTAAAATCAAATTAGGAAATTAATTAGGGAAAAGACTATTTTGCCCTTCCCTAAATCCGGATTGGGACTTTCCTCAATCCAACAACCCAACTTTCAAAAGTCATATCTCACTCATACGATGTTGAAATTGTACAATATCGACGGTGTTGGAAATATCTCTCCAAGGGCTTTCCAACCATATCAAGAGCGTCTCCTAAATCCTCGTACAATCTAGGTGCAAGATGTTACACTTACCAAATAAACAAATTAAAAATTTATAAAATCGCATAATAAATTACTACAAAGCTATTTGTTCTCCACTTAAGTAACACTTTCATCTAACTTTAATTCAATAAAAAAGAATTGAACATAAATTGTAGTGTACTAGTCTTTAATATTACTCAACAATCGGTTGGTGTGAGTTAAAGTGACTATATGTTGGTGAGAATAATAAATTTTATGTCGGTGAGAATAATAAATTTTAAACAGTGATGATGTTATTATAAATTTTATTTACCTATAAAATAAATGGTTAGTAGATATAAATGTGGGGTTGTTTTAACGAAATATAAACTTGTAAATCAATTTTTGTAGTAAAAATATCTCAAATCATGATATGGAATTTCCACATCGTGGTTTTTGGAGAATAGAGAATCACATCTCATGATATGTGATGTGAGGCCAAATATACATATTTTTAATCATTATTTTTTCCACATTTATTATTTATATTTGCCCTTTTTGAGCATTAATTTTATGGATTGTGCTAAATAGTGTAATTTATTTGTAGGAGTAAATTGGTATAAAGTTGAAGAAATTTAAAGCTAAAACGAATTAAAGATGAAAGATTGAAGAAGGAAATTAAGCACACAGCTTAATGAATTAAACTTTATAAAATAATATATATTTTGGTGGAAGTAGAATTGGAATTGGAATTGAAAATTCCACGTGGCATCATATGGAACGAAGGTGGGCAGGAAACTCGGCAGAGCACTGTTTACGCGTACAGGAATTCTTATTTCGCTTGGATTTGAATTTCTAATTTGTTTTGGACTCAGTTATTTTATTTAGAGTTTTCTATATTTATAAATAGTACATAGAAATAATTATTTGAGGGAATAAAAAAATAGGCAGAGGGGAAGATCAATTAAGAGGGCATTAAAGTATAAAGTTATCAATACTTTTTAGAGTTCTTTTCTTCTTCTTATTTTCTTAGAGATTAGTGGCTAAAGTCCTTGTTTTGAGGCTGCAGCTACTGTCACGCCCCGAGACTACCCCCGAGACGCGGACACGGGACCTAGGATCACAAGTGATCCCAAGCTAACCCTGCTGGCATGATCATGAGCATACTAAAGATAATAAACTGATGCGGAAGCTAAATCATAAATAAAATGAAAAGATGGG
>JAJOOO010016730.1:0-17480 GCA_029582685.1 Solanum piurae | reverse complement strand
GGGGAGATGATAGAGGGGCTGATGGGGGGGGGGGGGGCGAGGGTAGGGGTGGGGGGTAAAAAAATAAAAAATTGAAATGAGAAATATCTTTTAAAAACAACTTTTAATATTTTTTTGGGAGGGGATGGTGGTAGGGGTGAAGGATGGGTAAAAAAATTAAATTTAAAAACAAGCTTTAAAATTATTATTTTTGAGAAGGGGTTGGGGGGATGGTTTGAGGGTAGGAACAAAATAAATTGATTTTTTCAACAAAAAAATAATTATAATTTGAAGTTGGAAGATAGTTTTGGAAAATGTTTTCCTTAAGTTTTGAAGGAAAACCATTTTCCTTAAATTTGAGGAAAATGAGTTGATTTGGAAAATATTTTCCCCAACCAAACATGAGAAAATTAGAAAACATTTTCCAAAAAATATTTTCCTTCATACCAAACACACCCTTAGACATCTGAATCTGAATGTACATCTGGATAATTATGATGTGGTCTCTAGATCTAAACACTGAATGATTAAGACATTTTTTTGTAAACATCTGAATGTACATAACTTATTTATATGTACATAATAAATATACAATTCAAATATAAATGAATTAAATATTAAAAATGAATTAAAAAAATAAAATTATTATTTGATAAAAAAAATGAAACACTTATAAAAAATTATGCTCGTTGGTAGTAGAGATTGATCATAGTGGTGAAAGTGGTTGATAGTAATGGTGGATGTGGAGGTGGCGGTGGTGATAATGACTGAAGAATGTATGATGGTAGTTGACAGCGGTGCTAGTTGTGATGGCAGAGTTTATTGCTAGTAGGAATTGACTATAGTGGTGATAGTGGAGATAGCGGTGGCTAGAGAGACGGGGATAGTAGTGGCAGTGGATATAATCATAATAATAGAGGAGGTAAGTGTGGTAGCAGCTATGACAATCATCAAACTGGGAAACAAGCACCAACTGAAATGGAGAGACAAAAATTCAGATCTGCATCAATAAAAGACATTCAGCAAGGAGAGAAAACGCTCGAAAGCTCCTATTAACTGGGAGGAGGCAGGGCTCAGTGTCTTAACAAATGACGAAAGAGAATGGAATGAATGAGAACACTTACAATGATCTTCAGAGCTGAAGCACTTGGTTAATTCTCTTTCGAGACTCATGTATCCAAGCTGGAGACAGAGAAGCACTTAGAGAAGGACAAAGAGGGAGTTAAGGGGGGAAGTTCATCATTTAGGAAACCTTACTATGTAGGGGATTGTTTTTTTTTTGTTTTTGTTTCACATGGACTGGTCATTTTTGGGCCAACAATTTCCAGCTTGTTGAATAAATAATAAGGACCCCGAGTCCATATTTAATCAAAAAAAAAGAAGAAAAAGTGTGGTAGCAGCTGGTTGTAGTAGTTAGCATTAGTGGTAGTTGGAACCGGTGCTAGTTGTGATGGTGGAGCTTATTGGTAGTAGAATTGACTATAGTGGTGATAGTGGTGGTGTAGGTGGAGGTAGCGGTGGCTAGAGAGACGGAGGCAGTGATGGAAATTGCTATAATTATAATAATGGAGAAGGTAAGTGTGGTAGCAGCTAGTAGTAGTAGTAGTTAGTAATGGTGCAGGTGATTGTGATGATAGATGTGGTTGTGATGACAAAAGTGATTGGTGGTAGATGACAAAAGTGGAGGGAGTACAAACTTCCATTTTGAGGCTCTAGGGTTATCACACACTTGTCTTCTTCATTTAACTTTGGTGTAATACACCTCAATTTTTGTAACATTTCACAATTTGAAATCACTAGGAAGAAGCTAATAATTGAAAATAGTCATTTTTGGAAAGAATGAAAATCTGGAAAATTTTGTTAAGTTAGAAAAAACGAGTTTTTGGCAATTTCAAATGGCCATAACTTCTAGCTCAAGATGATTTAGGAGCACTTCCAGATATGGTAGGAAAGATCTTGGAATGATCTTTCCAACGCCGCCGAGTTTGCACGATTCCAAGTTCGTATGAGTGAGATATGCCCATTGGAAGTTGGGCTGTTCAAATAAGGAAATGTCCAATTCGGATTTTGGAAGGCTATTTTGGTCTTTTCCTTATCCAATTAATTAAATTCGTTTTAGTGAATTAATTAAGTTCAGTTTACGCTTTTGGAAAAGAGTTAGGGTTTTAGAGAAGAGAAAATAAGAGGAGAAAAGAGAAGGGGAAAGCAAAGAAATCGTCAAGTTCTTCAAGCTTAGATCGTGGATTTCGTCGGGGGTGATCCCTAAAAGGTATGTGAGATCACATAGCGTTGGGTTAGTTCACCCACGCGCCAACCATAATTTAATTTAGTGAATTTAAGTCTTTGAAAGTTTAGAAATTGAGTTCTTGATAAACATTGTTGAAGGTTTCGTTTGAATTCTTGTGGGTTGTGTTGTTGAAGTTTTTTGTGCTTTGATTCATGTTTTCGGGTGTAAATTTAGGTTTGAATCTAGTATATATTGAGAGTATAATTGGTTCTAAGTGTTTGGGGAAAGAACCAAGTCAAATTAGAAGGTTTAGAGATGAAAAACGAAGGAGAAAAATCAGAGTTTACTGGGAAGGGGTCGGTCTGGGGCGCCGCGCCAGCCAGAGCGCCCCATTTCACTGTCTGAAGTTTGGGCTCTCAGGCGACGCGCTAGACAGAGCGCCACAACGTCAGTTCTGAAGTTTGGGCTCTGGTGCCCCACATCGCTCAGAGTGCCAGGGACGCCAGTTCTTCATATCCCCCCCTCCACCTTTCTAGATTAGTTCCTTAGCAACGTACCTATGTTTTTTAGCTGATTCTAACACTCTAAGGTACGTCTACACATCATAAAATCATCCATAAACATGAGATCATGAACCTTGAATCCATAATTCAATTCAAGAAAAGTTAAGAGTCAAGTCTAGAAGTTAAGAAGCAAGTCAAGAGAAGTTCTTAGAGTTTTCCAAAAGTCTTTTCCTAATGTTTTAACTTTATTTTAAGACTGAAAGTTCAAGTTGAATAAAGATTTAAGAGTAAAGTTGTAGTTCATTTCTTCAAATAAGTATATGGGAATTAAATATTCCCAAGAAGTTTTAAAATGTTTTTACATTTGAGAAAGAAAGGGAACATCGATTCCAAGAGAGCTTTTAAGCTAAGTTTTGAGTAATTATCTCAAACCAAAGAAAGAGTTTTGTTTTCACAAACACATGAGCTAAGTATATTTTGGGAGTAGTATTGAGCATCGATATAGGTATGCGAGTTCATATTAACTCAAGTCTCCATAAATCATGTAGTCATCATGGGTAGTAAAGGATCATACTTTTTAGGTGACTCTTTAAGATGCTTTTAGTATAGACTGGTGGATCCACTTAGTAGTTCAGGTTCTATACCCCCGGCAAGGTATAGAACGGTCCTTGGCAGCGTGAGGTAAAATGTTGTATCACTACTTAGGCTCATAGTGGTGGTTGTCGGTTAGAGAATCTCCCACAAAAACTATATTACCTTCTTATATGGGTAAAGCTGAGTTTGTTATTGCATTTTATTTAACGAACTAAGTTGACTTCTACTATTTTTAAAAGCTTTCTATAAATTGCATGTGTTTTAGTGCTTTATATTGAGTTAAGTTAATTAGGAGTTGAGAATAGCCAAGGTAAGAGTTTCTTTCAATTTCCTTTCAAGCTTAAGTTATGTTTAGCATTCCAACTCGCATACTCATACATTCCATGTACTGATGTTAGTTGGCCTGCATCTTATTATGATGCAGACGCAGGTAATCAGGATCAGCATGCAGCACCTCGTTGATCTAGTTTGAGCACTCAGAGTCAGTTGGTGACCTCCTTGCTTTCCAGAGGATTCCTTTTACTTGCTTTCTAGTCTTTCAGATGTTAGGATGATCGGGGGTCCTGTCCCGACATCCATCTTTATTTTAGAGGCTTCATAGACAGTTAGTAGTCTAGTTGTCTTTACATCATCATTCATATGTTAAAGACTTGAGTTGCCGTTTTGGCCAAGTTGAATGTTGACTTTTAAACATTTTGAATTATTTTATTAAACCATTGAGTAAATGCATTTGATCATTATAAATATGTATATAGTCTTCCGCTGAGTAAGTAAGCCATGTCAAGTGTTCGCTTGGGCCAGCAATGGTTCTTGAGTGCCGGCCACATCCAGGGTGTAGGCTCGGGGTGTGACAAACTTGGATCAGAGCACAGAGTTCAAGAGTCCTAGGGAGTCTATGAATCTGTGTTTGTAGAGTCCTAGTTATCGATGTGAAACGCGCCACATCTATAATTAGGAGGCTGTAACATTTAGGAACTATCTCACTTTCTTCATACTCATTTCATACGATAGAGTTCATCTCTATACAGTTCCTTTCTAACTCGTGCTTCCGCGTAACCGATTATGTGTTGGGTTGTTTTGAGAGTGCCTTCATGAGGCGTTTCTCTTCTCGTGAGCTAACAGAAGTAAAGAGATGGTTGCTGACATGTGGAGCAGGATGAGTTTATTCGTTGTTCGGTTGATTCATCTGTCATGTAATTAAAGTAAGGCAGCCATGCTAATAGGTTACATGGGCATAGCAAGGTTGATGATCCATGTGCAACAAGTTGAGGAGGACCAACTGAAGGATAGAGAAGAGTTTAAGAATAAGAGGGCTAAGACATTAGGGAATAAATTCGTGTAGAAAACGAGTAATGTGAACCGATCTTCTTTCTAACATAAGCAGAAATGTCCTGTTCCATCATCTGCTAGTGCAGTTTCACCAAGGAACAAATGTAAGTACAATAATCAGAATTCTCAGAACTTCAGAGCTAGACTTGCGCATTCACAAGGTAGTAAGGCACAAGGGGGTACTAAGACTCCTACATGTGCTAAGTGTGGTAGGAGCCACTCAGGGGTGTGTCGTGATGGCTCCACTGGTTGCTTCAAGTGTGGCCAAAACAGTCATTTTATGAGAAAGTGTCCTAAAAATAGGTAGAGTAATGGTAATGGGGGCAATATAGCCCAGTCTTCTTCAGTTGCTCCACCATACAAAGCTGCATCTAGAGGAGCTACTTTAGGGGCAGACGGAGGAGGAAACCGTCTTTATGTCATCACTAGTCACCGAGATCAAGAGGATTTTCCAGATGTTGTCACTAGTATGACCCAATTCTTCAATTTTGATGTTCTTCCTGAGAAACTTTGTGAACCCTTCTGTGTTTCTACACCTGTTAGGGAGTCTGTTCTAGCTTTGAGCGAGTATATCATGATTGTGTTATTTCCATCAATCACAAAGACACCATGGCTGATTTAGTTGAGTTAGACATGGTGGATTTTGATGTCATTCTAGGTATGGACTGGCTTCATGCTTGTTATGCATCAATAGATTGTAGAACTCGAGTTGTCAAGTTCCAGATTCCTAATGATTCAGTCATAGAGTGGAGTAGTAGTTCAACAGTACCTAAGGGTCATTTCATTTCGTACCTTAAGGCGAAAAAGTTAGTTTCTAAGAGTTGTGTCTATCACTTAGTCCGAGTTAATGACTCTAGTGTTAGATGCATCCCATTCAATCAGTTTCTATAGCAAAAGAGTTTCCAGAAGTCTTTCCTGATGATCTACCCGGAGTTCCTCCTGAGAGAGAGATAGACTTCGGTATAGACCTTATTTCAGATACTCGTCCTATATCTATTCTGCTATGCAGAATGGCACCAACAGAGTTAAAAGAGTTGAATGGGCAATTGAAAGATCTCCTAGATAAAAGTTTTATTCGACCAAGTGTCTCACCTTGGGGCGCTCCGGTCTTATTTGTGAGGAAGAATGATGTTTCCCTTAGGATGTGTATAGATTACCGCCAGTTGAACAAAGTTACCATCAAGAACAAGTACCCTCTTCCGAGAATTGATGATCTTTTCGATCAACTTCATGGTGCTTCTTGTTTTTCGAAAATAGACCTTAGATCAGGTTACCATCAGTTGAAAGTAAGGGAATGTGATATTCCCAAGACAACATTCATGACCCGTTATGGTCATTATGAGTTTTTGGTTATGTCTTTTGGTTTGACTAATGCACCAACAATGTTCATGGACCTTATGAATAGAGTCTTCAAACCGTATTTAGATATGTTTGTTATCGTCTTCATTGATGACATACTAATCTATTCAAGGAATGAGGAAGATCATGCTACCCATCTCAGAATAGTTCTCCAGACTTTGAAAGATAAGGAGTTGTATACCAAGTTCTCTAAGTGTGAGTTTTGGCTTGAATCTGTGGCGTTCTTAGGCCACATTGTGTCTGGAGAGGGAATTAAAGTAGATACTCAAAAAATTGAGGCAGTGTAGAATTGGCCTAGGCCCATATCTCCAACTGATATTAGGAGTTTCTTGGGTTTGGCTAGATATTATAGAAGGTCCGTAGAGGGCTTCTCATCTATTTCGTCTCCTTTGACCAAGTTAACTCAAAAGACAGTTAAGTTTCAATGGTCTGAAACTTATGAGAAAAACTTTCAGGATTTGAAAAAAAGGTTGACTACTGCCCCAGTATTGACCTTACCAGAAGGTACGAAAGGCTTTGTTGTCTATTGTGATGCGTCTAGAGTTGGTTTGGGTTGTGTGTTAATGCAGAATGGCAAAGTTATAGCTTATGCCGCCAGACAGTTGAAAGTTCATGAGAAGAACTACCCAACCCATGATTTAGAATTGGCTGTTGTAGTATTTGCTTTGAAAATATGGCGCCATTATCTTTATGGTGTTCATGTGGATGTATTCACTGATCACAAGAGTCTTCAATATGTATTTACTCAGAAAGAGCTCAACCTCAGACAGATGATGTGGTTAGAATTACTCAAGGATTATGACATGAGTATTCTTTACCACCTAGGTAAGGCTAATATTATTGATGATTCCTTAAGCAGGTTGTCTATGGGTAGTACCGCCTATGTTGAGGAAGAAAAGAGAGAGTTAGCAAAAGATGTGCACATGCTTGCACACCTGGGAGTCAGACTTATGAATTCCAAAGAAGGAGGAATAGTGGTGATGAATGGGGCTGAATCATCATTAGTGTCAGAAGTAAAAGATAAGCAAGACCAAGGTCCTTTATTGATTGAATTAAAGGCAAGTGTTCACAAGCAAAAAGTGATGGCTTTTGAACAAGGGAGAGATAGTGTTTTGAGGTATCAAGGTAGATTGTGTGATTGATTTCAAGGGTAATTGTGATGATCACCTACCTCTCATTGAGTTACTTACAACAATAGTTACCACTCTAGCATCCAAATGGCTCCATATGAAGCATGGGAGAAGATGCAGATCTCATATTGGATGGTTTGAAGTTGGTGAAGTTGGGTTGATAGGACCAGATTTAGTTCATCAAGCTATGGAGAAGGTGAAAGTGATTCAAGAGAGGTTGAAAACGGCACAGAGTCGTCAGAAATCCTACATTGATGTTAGGAGAAGGGAATTAAAGTTTGAAGTAGATGACTGGGTATACTTGAAAGTTTCACCCATGAAGGGTGTTATGAGGTTTGGTAAGAAGGGAAAGTTTAGTCCCCGGTGTGTTTGTCCTTACAGAATTTCCAAGAGGATTGGCAAAGTAGGTTATGAGTTGGAGCTACCACAAGAGTTAACAATGGTTCATCCGGTATTTCATGTCTCCATGCTGAAGAAGTGCATGGGCGATCCTTCATTGATTATACCAACGGAAGATATTGGGATCAAGGATAGCTTATCTTATGAGGAGATTCCTGTTCAGATTCTAGATCGCCAAGTTTGCAAGTTGAGAACAAAAGTGGTAGCATCAATCAAAGTTCTTTGGAGGAACCAATTTGTTGAGGAAGCTACTTGGAAAGATGAGGAAGATATAAAGAAGAGATATCTACATCTCTTCGAATCTGGAGAAATTCCAGATCAAGATACTAATCCTTTCTTAGTATTTATTTATAAGTTGGCATGTTGTTTAATTTGTATTTGCTTGTGGGTGCTTGAATTGAATATTGCATGTTACACCCTTAGCCTAGTAAGAGTAATCTCATTCGAGGATGAATGTTCCCAAGGGGGAGATATTGTAACATCTCACAATTTGAAATAACTAGGAAGAAGCTAATAATTGGAAATAGTCATTTTTGGAAAGATTGAAAATCTCGGAAATTTTGTTAAGTTAGAAAAAAGGGTTTTTGGTCAACCCAAATGTCCATAACTTCTATCTCAAGATGATTTAGGAGCAATTCTAGATATGGTAGGAAATTTCTTGAAATGATCTTTCCACCGCCGCCGAGTTTGCGCGATTCCGAGTTCGTATGAGTGAGATATGCCCATTGGAAGTTGGGCTGTTAAAATAAGGAAATGTCCAATCCGAATTTTGGAAGGGTATTTTGGTATTTTCCTTATCCAATTAATTAAAAGAGTCAGGGTTTTAGATAAGAGAAAAGAAGAGGAGAAAAGAGAAGGGGAAAGCAAGAAAGTCGTCAAGTTCTTCAAGCTTAGATCATGGATTTCGTCGGGGGTGATCCCTACAAGGTATGTGAGATCACATAGTGTTGGATTAGTTCACCCACGCACCAACCATGATTTAATTCAGCGAATTTAAGTCTTTAAAATTTTAGAAATTGAGTTCTTGATGAACATTATTGAAGGTTTCGTTTGAATTCTTGTGGGTTGTGTTGTTGAAGTTTCTTTCGCTTTGATTCATGTTTCCGGGTGTAAATTTCGGTTTGAATCTAGTATATATTGAGAGTATAATTGATTCTAAGTGTTTGGGGAAAGAAACAAGTGAAATTAGAGGGTTTAGAGTGAAAAACGAAGGAGAAAAATTGGAGTTTTCTGGGCAGGGGTCTGGGGCGCCGCGCCAGCCAGAGCGCCCCACTTCAGTGTCTGAAGTTTGGGCTCTGGGGTGACGCGCCAGCCAGAGCACCACAACTTCAGTTCTGAAGTTTGGGCTCTGGCACCCCACGTCACTCAAAGCGCCAGGGACGCCAGTCCTTCCCATTCTTCCCCCACCTTTCCGTAATAGTTCCTTAGCAACGTACCAATGTTTTCTAGTTGATTCCAACACTCTAAGGTACGTCTAAACATCATGAAATCATCTATAAACTTGAGATCATGAACCTTCATTCCATAATTCAATTCAAGGAATGTTAAGAGTCAAGTCTAGAAGTTAAGAAGCAAGTCAAGAGAAGTTCTTAAAGTTTTCCAAAAGTCTTTTCCAAATGCTTTAACTTTGTTTTAAGACTTAAAGTTTAAGTTGAGTAAAGATTTAAGAGTAAAGTTGAAGTTCATTTCTTCAAAGAATTATATGGAAACTAAGTATTCCCAAGAAGTTTAAAAATGTTTTCACATTTGAGAAAGAAAAGGAACATCGATTCCAAGTGAGCTTTTAAGCTAAGTTTTGAGTAATTATCTCAAATCAAGAAAGAGTTTTCTGTTCACAAACACATGAGCTAAGTATATTTTGGAGAGTAGTATTGAGCACCGATATGGGGATGCGAGTTCATATTAACTCAAGTCTCCATAAATCATGTAGTCATCATGGATAGTAAATGATCATACGTTTTTTATGACTCCTTAAGATGCTTTTAGCATAGACTAGTGGATCCATTTAATAGTTCAAGTTCTATACCCCCGACAATGTATAGGACGGTCTTTGGCAGCGTTAGGTAAAACGTTGTATCACCACTTAGGCTCATAGTGGTGGTTGTTGGTTAGATAATCTCCTACAAAAACTATATTACCTTCTTATATGAGTAAAATTGAGTTTGTTATTGCATTTTCTTTAACGAACTAAGTTGTTTTCTACTGTTTTTAAAAGCTTTCTATATATTGCATGTGTTTTATTGCTTTATATTGAGTTAAGTTATTCAGGAGTTGAGAAGAGCCAAGGTAAGAGTTTCTTTCAATTTCCTTTCAAGCATAAGTTATGTTTAGCATTCCAACTCGCATACTCGTACATTCCATGTACTGATTCCAGTTGACCTGCATCTTATCATGATGCAGATGCAGGTAATCAGGATCAGCAAGCAGTGCCTCGTTGATCCAGTTTGAGCACTCAAAGTCAGTTGGTGAGCCTCATTGCTTTTCAGAGGACTCCTTTTGCTTGCTTTCTAGTCTTTCAGATGTTAGGATGATCGGGGGTCTTGTCTCGACATCCCTCTTTGTTTTAGAGGCTTCATAGACAGTTAGTAGTCCAGTTGTCTTTACATTATCATTCATATGTTAAAGACTTGAGTTGCCATTTTGGCCAAGTTGAATGTTGACTTTTAAACATTCTGAGTTATTTTATTAAACCATTGAGTAAATGCATTTGATCATTATAAATATGCATATAGTCTTCCGCTGAGTAAGTAAGTCAGGCCAAGGGTTCGCTTGGGGCCAACAATGATTCTCGAGCGTGCCGGCCACGTCCAGGGTGTAAGCTCGGGGCGTGACAATTTTAGAGTATATTATCCTTGTACTAAAGTTTTCCATAATTGACACTTCATGTTCCTCATATTCAATAGCTTCGAGAGTACTCTCCTTTGCCTTAAATATCCTCTTTTTAATCCAATGGGGAGCATTTGTGTGCCAAACGTTACCCCCCCACCCCTTGATGTAGTATGCATATCATGACTACATTGGATCTATAGTCTGTCTTTTTTCATGCAGAGATTACAAAATTGTTTATGGATTATAGCTCTATTCCAATCTGTTATATATGTTCAGGTAACACCTCAGGCGACCAGCTATTTTTGGACTACATAATTATTTTCATGTTATTTATGTTGTGTTTGTGGTTAGGACCTAGGTACTACTTCATCAACAATATCAATGTAAACAAAAGAAACGTACAAAAGTAAGACTTTAAAAGAAATTAAAGAAGTGCAATAACTAACATTTCATTGAACACGGGAAAAATCACGTAACATTACAATATGAATAAATCCAAACATTAACAACCAAAAAAAAGAAACAAAAATCACTCTTTTCTCACACTAGTAGCTAGCAAACTTGACATGCATGAAACAAACTTGACTGATAAAGATAAGAATAAAACTTAGTTACATAAAAGTGATAAATAATCTTCATGGAAGTGGAAGACTTCCTGCACCACCACCACCACCACCACCAACACCAGCACCGCCACCAATACCACCTAGTCCTCCTACTCCTCCTATTCCACCTAGTCCACCACCCCCAATTCCTCCACCAAATCCAGCTCCACCACCAATTCCAGCACCAAATCCACCAACATTACCACCTACTCCGCTAACAACTCCGCCAAAAGGTAGTCCATTGCTTCCAATGCCACTAATACCTCCAGCGCCTCCATAAACATTCTTTTGGTCAGAAAGACCATTGTCACTTGGGATGTCTCTTGATGCTGTGGTATGAACCACTACCAAAGCAAGACAAAGGATAACTATGAACAACTTGTTTGCCATCACTTCCTATTATTGCGTAAATAACTTTACTTTTCTTTATCCTATGCCTTTACACTTGTTGAGTGATGAGTGATGAAGTGGTGTTTCCTTGAGTATCTTTTTATAGGCAGAAAATGGGTTGGTGTGGAGGAATGAATACAAACATTAAATGGAATTCAATGCCTCTATCTGTATACATCTTGTAACCACTGGTTCAAGGAGAGTTGGAGAAACCCTTGTGTTTGTTTGACAAAGGAAAAAAAAAAATCCCAGAAAAAATTCCTACCTCAATTTTATTTTATTTTTGGTAAAATAAGTGACTTTTTGACATTTGATAGTGCAGAAGGTCATATTATTTCAAAAGTGTTTGTATATAATTTAGGCAAATATTGTTTGTGTAAGAGAAGACAATCAATGCGAAGGTTCAGTCATTGAGTCTATTTGTTTTGAAATTCTCATATTAACCCTTCAAATCTTAATTATTAAGTGTATTTGTTTTTCTTATTTTACAACCACTTAATGAGTCTAAAGAATAGGACATTAAGATTTATAACAAAATTTTGGTATCATTAAGATGTTTATTTAAGAATTTATACAAAGATGACATTTCACTGCTACTCTATCTATTTTTACTCGTGACCCACAATCATCATCACTGTGAATCACCATCCACAACCACCACCCTCAGCCCCAACCACAACCATGCACCACTATCGTCAATTATCAAAATCCAACGTCATCTAGCCATCATTTGCAATCATCACCATCAAACCTTATTACACTTACTAATCACTACCGACATTTATCGCCATTATTTATCGCTAACCGCCTTCATCATTCACTATCACCATTAGCTATTAGTATTATTCCACCAACAACAACCAGATTTAATCGTTGATGCCAATCACTAGACATAAGATACTATCTCCAGCCATCATCATCAGTCAACATCATTCTAAATCGATACACATTCACCATTGTTAGTCATCATCACCATCACTAATTACCATATAAAAAATATATAGTATTCATATGTACATTCAAATTCAATCATGTTAATCTTAATGAAAACAAATGACGCCTTACTGAATTTGTTCTCTACTTCTATCAGAAAAACTTTTATTTTAGTGTTTGTCTTTTAAACTTTTGGACACCTTTTTAGGCCTGAAGACTCTGTTTGACAACAAATATATTTGAGAAAAAATTGAAAATTAGTTCTTAACCATGCATATAATTTATCATTACTTAGCAAATATATTTGACAAACATTCAAGTTTTTTAAAAAATTGGTCCAAATTCTAGTATTTGAGAATTTTTCAACAATCCTCCAAATTTTTATATTTTATAAAAAAACCAATCATTTATAGTTTTGGACTAAATTTCATTCCTTGTTTGTTATACAAAATTTATATCGTTATATGCATATTTTATACAATTTTTATCTGAGTTTTCTCTTCAAAATCACTTCCAATTACAGGTAGTAATAGTAGTTTTTCATATACAAATCAATAGAATTTTCCTTTTATTTTCTTCCTCTTTTTCTCAAATTCTTATTAATTATGTTTGTTGTCATGGCTTTTCACAAACATTTTCATTATAAAATAATAATACAAACTTATGAGTATTTTAATAATTTTTAAAACTTATAGATATAAATTTTTTTTTTTATAAAAGGTCAAATATTTCTCCCAAAATCTATAACCAAACACGTGATGAAACAAGTTGTGATGCACGTATTAGCAGAGGTCTGTGAAACCGCCGTAACAGCGATTTGGTTGAAAACCCCCGCAAATGGCAGTTTTACCCCCTGCAAATCTATAGCTTTTTTTGTAGTGTTATACCCAAAATATCAGTCAAAAATAACATGCCAAAAATATTTAAAAATTGTGGTCAAACACTAGAAACACATTTAACCGTTTTAATTATAAGTGAAATACTCTTCATATATACATCACTAACACATTTAACCGTTTTAATTAAAAGCTTCACTTGATAAAATTATAAAAGTTAAAACATCACCAACTAGTAGCTTCATATATATACTTTTAAAACACCAAATACTTTGAAACAAATTAAACTGTATATAACAATTATTTAGGGTGGAGGGATATTTGTTTTTCTTTTTGTCGAGGAAAAATTATTTAGGGTGGAGGGATATAACATGCACATTTAATTTTTTATTACTCTCTCTATCCCAATTTATGTGACACATTTCGAATATCGAGATTCAAACATGTCTATCTTTGACCATAAATTTTTCCTATATTTTTTAAATATTTTGTATTATCAATTATTGAGACTTATAGTACTTTTTGTGTAGTTTACAAATATATAAATTTCATTTTAAAAAATTTGAAACTTTCATGAGCAAATTCTCAATCAAACTTAAACTATTTAACTTTTAAAATGTGAAATGTGTCACATAAATTAAAACACATGGAGTATTATTTTTAGTTCAGAAAGGTGTATAGGTCAAAATAAAGCGTTGTGTTAAATAGATGATTCATTGGTTATTACTGAGCTACCGGTCTGTGGACCCTCTGTCTGGAACCTACTTACACTAATTAATTTTTGTTTTTTATTTTTTATTTTACCCGTGTGAGACATATGCCAAATCATACTTGGCTAAGGAAATTATTTATTTGACATTATAATGTGGGGTTCATTAGTCATTAAATCGAACCCAAAAAAATGTTATAAATTTATTGTTGTTGAGTGAACATGATTTTAATGATTTTATAAAATGTTTATTGGATTATTAATTCGGTTTTGATTTTTTAATATTGAATTATTGGTTAAATCAAAAACCATTCAGGCTGTAGTAATTTACTATTTTATCCCTTCATAAATATTAAATATAATCTAAGTACCTTACTAGTTATTGTATTTGCCCTTTAGATTTTAATTTATACTTCACAGTGACGTTGAGTTCACAACTTCACATTATACAAATTGTTAAAACCTAAAGTAAGTACTATATTCCACTTAATTTCTCTTTACATTGCATTTGTATAGTTCTTTTCATGTTAGTTATTATTGTTTCTATTTTATGAGCGTTCTGTATTAAAGTTACATTATTATCTTGCCGCGATAAATTATTGGAAAAATCATATATTTATTTTATAAGTATTTTCTTATTGATTTAGCATATTTAAAAATCGAAAACCAATAAAGCGAACTGATAATACATAAAATCAAACCGACCCTCAAAACACAATTACCCCTCAAAATCTTTTTCATATCTGTTCCATTATATTTTTATAAATAAATACACTTTTTATAAATAATACAATGCATATTATTTTTAAAATATAACAAATCAACTCAAACACTATATAAAACATAATCAGAAGCATAACTAATGTAAAATTTACTGATATACTATTTTTAATATTATTATTATACACTCTATGTACTCGTTAGTGCATTCAGTGCCCTTTACAGAGAGTGTGAGTAAGTATTTGGTTTCTCACTATTTGATTTGTGAAACTAACTCCATGAAAACGATTTAAAAGGCATTTAAACATTTGAAATTTATGATTGGGCAGACGGAAACAGTTGTTCATCAAATTACATTTTCTTCTTATGCAGAGAGCAAAGTAATAAAAATGACAGCTTTGCTTTCTGAAGAAGACCCCTTCAAGGGCTAGTAGTAAATGCTTTTGTCGGTAAGTTGCTGGCTGTTAGTTAAGATATTGCATCCACTTTATTTTTTTCCCCTCTTGTGCACCTGAATTCTATGCTAATTATAACTCTTCCTATTTATCATTATTATGCCCCAACTACACACACCAAATGAATTCAAACTGAACGTTTAATTATAGGGAAAAAAAGATAAATATATCTCCGAATTATCGTAAATAATATGCAGATATCTTCCGTCATACTTTTGAGACATTGGTGCCCTTGTCGTCTAAAAACTAGAGCATATGTACCCTTTATACTAACGGACATACACGTGTCTTAATCTTATCCATCAACCCGACATTTATTAGATATCGGATTGACGGATAAAATTGCGCCACATGTCCCTATTTAGTCTTTCGTTAGAGTGAAGGGCATATATGTTCTAGTTTTAATTGGACGGCAAGGGCATCAATGTCCCAAAAATATGACGAAGGGTATCTGCATACGATTTACGATAGTTCGAGAATATATTTGTCCTTTTTCCCTAAATTATATGGTGGGGAACTACCAAAATTGAAACTCTTCTGAGGTTAATTACTCTTCTTTTCATAAATCTAATAATGATCTAACATATTCAGACGTATGTACGGAGCCAGAATTTTAGCGAAACATATTCATACATACAAATGAATTTAATTGGGCTTCAATACAAATATGGAACACCAAGTAACAAACTAAAATAATAAATATACAAAAATAATTAAGAATTTAATATACAATAAAATCTCACTAAATTAATACTCGGTAATTAATAATCTCTCTAAGATAATATTTTCGTCTAGTCCCTACTTGTGCCAATGGAAAGAATCACTCATTTAGATAAGATAATAAGATACTCCCTCCGTCCCATTTTATTTCGGATTTGGAGATTCAAACAAGTCTATATTTGACCGTAATTTTTTTCTAGATCTTTTAAACATTTTGAATTATCAATTATTGTGACTTATAGTACTTTTTACGTAGTTTACAAATATTTAAATTTCATTTCGAAAAAATTGAAGATTCCATGCGCCAATTTTCAGTCAAACTTAAATTGTTTGACTCTCGAAAATAAAAAAGTGCCACATAAATTGGGATAGAGGGAGTAATATATTTTTAGAAGACCCCTATATAAATATATGATCCCATAAATATTATAAATTAGTAATCTTTACAAGTACAAATATGTCCAAGACAATTTAGTGAAATATGATTCTATTGTATTTTTTTTTTGTTAAAATATAAATCTAGCTGAAGCTCATCTCTAACTTTTCTTATTGCATAAAAAAAAATTAGTGTTGTCTTTTCGAACTGCAACATAAAATTGTGAAAAGCTCTAGATCTGATAAGTGTTTCCTTACGCGTAACTGATTGCAAAATGTATTGTATCATCTTCAACTTCATCATCAACATTATTTTTCCCGATGGTATCCACAATTTCTTCTAAGTAATGAACTTCTGAACATGTATCTCTTTCATCCGAGAAATCCAAAAGGTTATTGACGTTAAATTTTTAGCGGTAGCCGGGATCATTAATCATGAACTCAAGTTCATGAATGACGTTTTCACAAAACATTCTTTAAATTAATAAATATTAATTTATTGATTAAATAATGCATCTACAAATATTAATATTTCATGGTCCCACCTATATTAATTTAGTGAGGTTTTATGTATGTGTTGCTGATGGTATGAATCAGTTAACATTTCGATTGTTGGATATATATAAGACACAAACCACGTTATTGTTATTAGGAAAACTTACATAAATATACTATATTAAAAAAATATTTATCATTTATAGCAATAATAAAAAAAAATTCACTTGATGACTTTTAATTCATTTATAATACAATTTTAATACATATTACAAAGAACAATTTATTATTCACATATAATACAATTTTTTTTGATGTACAATACATTTATCACACATTTTAATACATTTATTATACAATGTGTCAATTTCTTACCAAACAAGGATAATATATTTTTAGAAAACAGTTATAATACATATATTTGCATACATAATTCACTTTTAATACTTATTGCAGATTTAACATAATATATCAATGTATTGCTATAAATGATAATAATAAAAAAATATCGCTAAAATTAGTAATTATTTATTAAAAAGTACTCATTCAACTAATTTTTCGTTCATATTATTAGGGTTAGTTGGGTTTTTGCGCAAAATTATGCATAGAATCGTCAATATGGGCTAATGTCAATTGTTGGATATATATAGGAAAAATTACTTGGATGAGTGCCTTTTAATAAATAATTACTGATTTTAGCGATACTTTTTATTTATTACCATTTAAAGCAATACATTGATATATTATGTTAAATCTACAATATGTATTAAAAGTGAATTAAGTATGCAATATATATGTATTATAATTATTTTTAAAAATATATTATGCTTATTTGGTAAGAAGTTGACACATTGTATTATAAGTGTATTAAAATGTGTGATAAATGTATTATC
>JAJOOO010016729.1:0-13360 GCA_029582685.1 Solanum piurae | reverse complement strand
CCCCCCCCCCCCCCCCCCCCCCCCCCCCCCCCCCCCCCCCCCCCCCCCCCCCCCCCCCCCCCCCCCCCCCCCCCCCCCCCCCCCCCCCCCCAATTTGTTTAAAAAAAAAGAATTGTTTTTAAAATTTTCTTATGGGGGTGGGATGGGGGTCTAAATGTATGAAAAAAATTATTTTAAAATAATAATAATATAGGGGTGGGGTGGTAGGGCTTGAGGTATTAAAATTTAGCTTTGATTTAATATTTTTTGGTTTTTGAAGATTAAAGTGGGTTACAACCTGTGGCGTAGCCACATGATTGTCAGGGTGTCCAATTGGACACCTTTCGTCGAAAACAAATATTATATATACAAGTAAAATGATACACGAAATGATTAAATAACATATTTCGAACACCGTTAACATAACAAGCTATTGCAGCCCAGTGGTTCCACCTCCTTGGAATTAGGTACTGCTCATGTGTTCAAATCTCACTAATTCTACTTTTCGATAACAGTTTTTACTATGCTATTTCTGGACAACCTCTGTGAAATTCCATATATGTGTAAATTGTGATCCAATCTATTTTTAATCAATCCGATCGTATCCACCCTTTTTTCACCCCTAAGGAGAAGTTAACGGACAACATTTACAATTAAATTTAATTTAAATTACTCATTCAATGCAAATTAAGAGGTAATGATTCTTGGGCATTAAAACCCTAAGGATTCACCCATAAAAAAGGAACCAGAATCTTCATGATCGAAAGGACACGCGACATCATCTACTTAACAATTGTTCCACAGGTTATAAAGCAAAGTTTCAATATATTTCTATTTTTTTGTTTATTTTTGCATTGTTCATCAAGTTCTAAACTACTCCGAAGCCTTTCTAATAAAGGATTCCTTCGAAATCAAGCTTCAAGGTAGTCAACTGTACAATTGCGCCATCTTTAGTTAATTCAAGTTTGTTCTAGTGGCAGCAATACACCAGGAAATAAGCGGTCTGCATGCAACAAAAAGTGGGATAATTGGTACTCATCTTCTCCTCTAATGTTCAGAAATTCTGCAGAAAGTGGGATAACTGGTACTCATCTTCTCATTTAATGTTCACAAATTTAGTTGATATATAAAGAGTCAACAAACTAAATCCCAAGGAAGTGGGATAAATGGTCTAGTAAGGGCTTAACATGCAATTTTTTGTTCCTGAAGTTACAATTCAATTAGAAATATACGGTGGATATTATGCCTTCTTCAACTCTAATTAGGAGAAAATTTTACCAGCAAAGATGATAGAGATTCCTCATTTTTTTACTCTTTGCTTTTTTTCGTTTAAAACTGGTTCACTGACATGGCTCATTATCTAGCCAACAGTAGTAACAATTAGAGAATCTTATTTCATGTATATATAGGGCTAAAGTGTTTAACAACACACAACTTTGTGAAAAAAAACCCAAGTAAAATAAGAATAACATCTTGAACCATATTTATGTGTTTTGAATTTTTTTTAAAAAAGAACTATAACAATTGATGAACTCCCAAATAAAGCAAAAAAAAACTTGGAATGAAAAAATGAGGGATAATTCATAATATAGGAAAGCGGGAAACATGAGTGTTAGAGAATCATAAAATTATACTCTTTTTTTTGTATATAATATTCTAGTTGATTTTTAGGGATTTAGATATCTAGTTATCTCAATTAGTCTTCTCTATAGATCAATTATAACCATTGTTTTCTTTCATAAACATTGAAATTACTCCATACTGTTGTTGTAACATGGTATCAGAGTTAAGATTATAGCTTCAACTGAGTTAGCCCTACCTAGTTGGAGTTGAGTCATCTTCATAGCCAGGAGACACTGTTTCTTTGCTAGAAGTTAATAGTAGTTTTTTTATGACTATTACATTAAAATTAACCTGGTGAGTCTCACATTTTGTTGACTCCATTCTATTCACACTTTCTCGACGTATGTGTGAAGGCAAGTGGTATATTTGTCTAGATCAACTTTGATTTATGTCGATCTTGTTTTTTTGTCATTCATTCTTATTTCCGACCATCATCCGAGAAAATCACTTGTTTCCGGTTAAGAGACCTAGTTATTATCTCGTTCTTCTTTCTACCAACATCTGAGGAGTTTGGTAAATTATTTTCTGGTGTTTTTGATTGATATTTGGTTTTTCTGGGTTTCAACTTTAATATGTAGTTTGCGTCTTCTTGAAGTTACTGTTAGATATCGTGAAAGTACAAGGTTTTGTTTCATTGGTCAAAGATCTGCATTTGACCTTTATTACATCCAGGTTTAGTTTGCTCTCTTTTAAGAAATTGCATTACTGAATTGGTTTCTTTTGAAAAATATTTGTTGAGGATAAGTGGTACTACTATTTCATTAATAGAATGATCAATAAGAGAATGAATTTTGTTACTACGGATAATTCATTTTTTGATAAAATAATTTCAATTCTAACACAAGAGCTTGCAAAATTTTCTCAATATCAAGAATCATTGAATAAATTCACTTTGGCTATTAAAATTACTAAGTCAGATGAAACATATCGCATCACCTCTTCAAATGAATGGGTGATTGATTTAGGTTCCACAAATCATAAAAACTGCTAATTCCAATATACACAAAGCTCCCTTTCTGGTCACTGTAGCTGATGGAACTATTTGTACAAGAGTTGGATTTGGAATTGTTAAGTCAACCTCCCCTATTGCCCTATCATATTTATTAAGCCTATCAAAATTGATTTTGAATTTGATCTTTGTCAGTATATACATATACCTTAATTCTTATATTTCATTTTTTCTCGATCATTGCATGTTTCGTGATCTTAAGACAATTCAGATAATTATTGGTAAATGTGATGTATCTGATTATATGTACATCCTTGATGAGTGGGAATCTCAGTCTGTTGTTTCTCTAGTTTTGTGTCTCTATTTGCTGCACATTGTCGATTAAGACATCCCTCTCTACCTCAATTAAAGAAGTTGTGTCTTTGGTTTAAGAATATTTCTTCATTTGGAATGTGAGTCATATCGATTTACAAAATATCACAACTTGTAATTAGACCATGTAATTACCAGAAATTCACAACCCATCTCTCAGAATTGGAGAGTGCAATTACCCCTTGCCAATTACTCTCAATTACCTACTAAACAAGTAATTACATGGTCAACTAAGCATGTCAAACAGTGTAATTACACCCAATTACACAAAATTCAGTTACTAGGTTGACTTTCCAAACAGGCCCTAAGAGTTTTGTTTATGGAGAGGTTTTCTGTCTACAATTTTTATACTTTTTATTGGTTTTTAAATATGTAGGCTAATTGGTCAAATCATATAATAATATTTTCATTTTTAGTAAGTTTTCATCATATAATTTATCACCAATATTATTTGCAATTGTAAGCTTCTGCATGACGCTTTGATTCTTTTAAACCCAACAATATCCACTCTAGTTGGTGACTCTTTTATTTCCAAGTGGCTTTACCGAGGTTGTATAGTAGAGATTGTTGGTCGTTAGACCCATATACACTTGATAGAACTAGATATGTTATACTTTGATTTTATTGTGGGCATGGACTGATTAATATATTTTTTACCCCAAAATCGACTATCGCGGTGGTTGTTCCCACTTTATTTCACCCCCTATTATAGATAATTAGAATTTTATATAACATCGGTCTAATTTTATTTTTATTTTTAAAAAGAGATAAAATATCAAAAACACACCTAAACTATATACTTTTTTTGAGATTCATACCTAAGTAATTGGGAGTGTAAGTTTCATTCCTAAACTATCACTTATTAGTTTGAGAAACACACCTCAGTGGTGTGTGTAATGCACTCTTTTTTATTTGCAAGAACATTGACACATGACATTCCACATGGATAAATTATTTTACCTTGAAAAATATTATAATAAACTATTCGTATTAATTAAAATTAAAAATTATAGTATTAATATCCCAAAAAAAGTATTTTTTTCAAAAAGTAAAATTTAAATTATTTACCCCACTCCACCCCCCCCCCCCCCCGCGGACATCCCCTGTCCTTTTATTTTTTAAAATTTCTTTAATAAAATATTTTAAAAAAAATCATACTTCACCCTTTCCCTTCCCCTCCCCCCCCCCCCCCAAACCACACACTCATTCCAAAAAAAATTGATTTTATTTTATTTATATTAAAAAAATAAAAAAATATCTAATTTGAGGGAGAGGGGGAGATGAAATAAAAATAAATTAAATATTTTTATAAAAGAAATTTAAACAAAAAAAAACTTAAAAATGGCAAGGGGGGAGGGTACGGTGAGAGGAAGTGATGGAGTGGGGTATGAAAAATATTTTACATTTTATTTTATAATTTTTTTTTATTATTTTGGTTAAATAATTCTTTAATCTTTAATTTTAACTAAGCTAATAATTTATTTAATTTTTGTCAAGTTGGAATGTTTTTTCCATGTGGAGTGTGATGTGACAAATTTTTTAAAATAAAAGAGAGATTGTGGTACACACACCATGAAGAGAATGTAAGTGTGTTTCTCAAATTAATAAGTGATAATTTATGTATAAAACTCACACTCTCAATAGTTTGAGTATGAAACTAAAAAAAATGAGATAGTCTAGGTGAGTTTTTGATACTTGTCTAAAAAAAAGTTAAGAACAAGTCAAGATGAATTTCAACTCATTAATTATTAATCTAATTTGTGTTACTTTTTCTCAATAAAAACAACTTAAGCAGACATTGCCTATTTCTCCAGCATAAGAAAAGAAATTTGTGGGATGAATATGATGTGCTAGTCCCTAGTTATGGTCTTATGGATGAGTATCATCTTTAAACTTCCTTTTTTTTAAACTATAAAGGTACTTTTAAATGAAACTATTATGTAATGACATTTTTATTCAATTTTACATCATTAAGGATATTTTTTACCCTTTACCAAATAATAAATAATTTCAACAAATATACTTGGATGCTTGCACTGGATCAATTGCTAACTAATTAGTCACACGAATGAAATAAGTTGTAAAATTAATCCCTTGAAAACTTATTTTTATTATATTATTGTTGTCACTATAATAGCCTCAACAAAGCCATGACACACACTACAAGAGAAGTGTTTCTTAATACAGAAAAATCTCCAAGTAATTTGATTACCTGCGAATTTTTTGGCCAATTAAAATCCGATGGAAAAACCTTCGTAGGTAATTAGTACTTGCGTATTTAGAAAATTCATAGGTAATTTAGTTGTGAAATTGGTGGCTTTGGAAAGAAAATTCAAATACCTTTAATTTGATAGGTTATGTGCCATGCAACTCTTTATATTCTAAGAGATATGATCATTTGAAGTTGACACAAAGAAAATCTTACATCAAAACTTAATCGGTTAGGAAACCTTCAACTCAAATTTGTGCTAAGAGCTTCTAGTTACCTTAATTAATATCCAAAATCATTCTCATACTAAAGAATTTACCTTTACACATATATGAACAATTTAAGAATCACCCGATATGACCCTACATGTAAATGAAAAATAGTTTGGGTCTTAACTTAGAAATTTTTGAGTTGTTACACATACATCCTCGATTTTATTGTTTGTATTGAGGTAGAGTTGAATTTTATTTAGTTGCTTATATCGAATCTGATCCATATTTTGGTCACCCACCTCGATCTACTCATCTGTGAATACTACGAGTACGCTTACTTATCTTTTTGAACCCCTTCGACATAAATCATGCCTCCATCTTGAAGTTTGCGTTATTTGCAATATTGTAATCGTATAAGATTTTTATCCATGTTGAGATTATTTCCCCAAAAGATGTCTTCTTAACTCCAACATTGTTCCATTTGGGAAATTCTTTCAATAAGTTGACTTCAACTTTTACCTTGACACAACTAGGTCTAGATTTTCTTATTGTAACCATGTCAACATGTAACGATTTTCCCACTGCTTTGGCCATCGTAAACAAGAATTTTTTAATGAAAAAAATTAGGTGATAGGAATGGAAAAGAGATCCACGCAAAGGCAGTAGATGTTTCCGCCTCTGGGTTGAACTAGGTTTCCCACTTTAGAGCGCATTTGATAGTATACCCGTCTTTAGCCTTCAAAAATATATTGGTTTTGACATGACATGTACGTAATGTTACATAGTGGTAAGGCGAATTATGATGTGTTTATCACTCAAGAATCCTACCTTACACTCAGCCCTAAATCTCACACCATAAAGGACTAATTTTACGAATCTCTTGTAATTCTAACTAGAAATAAGTAAAATTTTCAATTCTGGTAAACTGTAAATCTTCTTTAATGATAACAATCTCAAAAAATACATTTTCTCGTACTCATTTTAATGTTATGTCTATATATAAATAATTCATGGATTAGTTATATACCCTATATGGTATAAAATGTCTAACTAATACCTTACATTTGGTGATATAGGAATCATATATCATATATATATATATATAAGAGAACCTTAGGCCTGCCTACGTGGCACCACCACAAACTAGAATTTCCTTTTAATTTATTTATTTCCAAAACTAGCCTTCCTCTTTCATGAAAAGTTGTGACTTTTGTGAAAAATTGCGACTTTAATGAAGAGTTGCGAATTTTATGAAAGTTGTGACTTTTATTAAAAGTTATGACTTTTATGAAAAGGTGTGACTTTAATTAACAGTTGCGACTTTTATGAAAGGTTGTGACCCTCCCGAAGAGTTGCAACTTTTCCAAATAGTTGTAACCCTTCCGATAAGGCATAATAAACATTTGTTCACACTGCCATTTATTGTCAATAAATAGAGGGATTTCCTCTCATTTTAAAACAAGAAAAAATCTGAGCCTCTTCTTCTTCACAATTAAATATTTGTGTACATTGCTCCTGTTGAGTGGCTCGCTGACACAATTGCTTATGTTACAGATCCTGATATGTATTTTTACAGTCATTAATTTATGCTTATGTTATTAAGGATAAATGATAAGATGTAATAATTTTCATTTTCCTTTACATTATTAATGATTGTAGCTACGTAATCTTGTATGTAAGACAATATAGTGTTTTAGTTTTAACGACTGATAGGTTTAAGTATTGTTTTATAAATTCCGTGATATTAAATTTCCGCTCAAAGCGCGGGTAATTTTACTAGTACATAAAATTTAATACCATGGTATTAATATGTGTAAAGATATACCTCTCAAATCCTTTTAACGATTTTGTTTATTTTCTGTGTTTTATGTTTTATATTTGTACTAGTAAATTTATTTAAATAAATTAGCTTAAATTTTTTATTATTTAGAGAGAGTTGTTATTTGTTAAATAAATCCAATACAAATCAATATAATATTTGAAATGTGAGTTGTTTAACATTTACTAATTGAAAATACAAATATATCACTACATGACGTTTGTTATCTTTATTGATTGTCGTATTGTTGATATATATTCACTACTAAAAAACTGCCAAAAAACAACGGCCAAAAGCGATGGACTGTGTTGCTTTTTTGGTCAAAATTGATAGAAAAGCGACACAGTCATGTTCGTTGCTTTTTGGCTCGACGCTTCTCAAAAAGCGACGGACAGCGTCACTAAAAAGCGACGGACTGTGTCGCTTTTTGATTATTTTTTTCACAAAAGCGACGGACTCCGTCGGTTTTTTTATATTTTTATTTATTTTTTATTTTCAAAAAGAGACGCAGTCCGTCGCTTTTCTGGAAATTTTTATTTTGAAAATCCCAGAAAAGCAACGAACTAAAGGACACTGTCTGTCACTTTTCTGGAAATTAATTTTTTAAAATACCTAGAAAAGCGACGGACTAAAGGACCCTGTCCATCGCTTTTCTAGATTTATTTTTAAAAAAATAATGCAAAAAAGCGAGGGACAAAACCACCTTGTCCGTCGCTTTTTTCTGCAATTTTTTGACAGCAGAAACTGCCAGTTTCTTCTGCTGCCCACCCGCAAATATAAATCAATTCAATTCATATTCAACCAGCCCAATCTAAACAATATAATCTAAACATCACACACAACATATAAAACATCAAATTTAAATCAATATTCAAAAATATCTAAATCACAATACAAAAACTTATAAAGTCGTTCAAAATGTGTTGCAAAAAGTTCATAAAAGATACCTAAACTAGGGAGTGCGATCTACAAAATGATCCTCCTCCTTCTCACTATCGTCATCGATGTCCTCGAGAGCCGAAGATATAGTAGTTCGACGAGCGAGGTTTAGAACTTTTTTTTATATGTTAAACGGTCGCACTCATGCTTTGTTTTTCAGCTACTCTTCTCCGCTCCGACTCTGCCAGTGCCTATGTAAGTTGTGCTATTTGAGCCGACATAGCAGCAATCTGAACACTGTCAAGTGTCTCAGCTTGATGTGATGATCCAATACCTTGTAAGCCTAACAGGAGTCGTCTTACATCATTTCAAGATCCTATACCATAGACTCTACCCTTGTGTGTCCCCCCTACCACTTTTTCTATCCAAATTTGGGTGGACAGTTCAAGTGTCATTTGGATCAAACTATCTAGATTCTCAGTGACGTACTGATTAAACTCATTCTGCATATTAAATATAAAAATTGACATCAATATATATACATATCATAAATATATTCACTATTAATATATATTATTTTTATTAAGTAACTTACAAAAGTTCGTTCGGCCTTTACTCCACCCATACATCCGGATCCGACTCATTTTCTTTCTTCTTCACATGAGTCTTCTAGAAAACCTCCGGTCCAATGGAAGTACGCCCCATTTCTCTTTTCTATAAATAAAAACTGAAATTTATAACGATATATATGAATAAACTAATTATTTATTTAAAAGTTTGAATTAGAACTTACCATCTCTCTTGTAATTGTTCCAATGGTCTTTGCACCACCGGTGTGCAAAGAGCCACCCTTAAGACTGCCTCTAGCCTTTTTAGATTGTTCGGACATTGCCTTAAACTTATATGTGTTCCAATACTGAAACAATTCATCAAAAACATGAGACAACATCCAACCCGGACGTTGATCAGTATCCTGAACTTTCTTTAGCCAGCTAGACAGTCTCGCGGATTCCCTCCTCTCAAATGTGGTCGCAATGACCATATTATACCTCAGCTCCCAAGTACACACAGTCTGAAAATAAATTTGAATAGCATTAATTAGATCGATAGTAAAAAAAAAGTAAAGTATACTAAAATTATTAAACTTAACTAACAAATATATACCTTAAATTCATTAAGCCTCTGTAAAAAGTATTCTAACACAGTCTTTTAAAGCCCGGGCATCATCCTTTGTAGGATGCCACCTGCAAAACACATAATAAATATGTTAGTTCATGAATAATATAATAAAGTATAAGAAATAAATAAAATAAAGTAACAAATAAATAACAAAACAAACTTACGAAGATCCATCCGGCTCAATCATGACTCTACCAAGTTTGTCCTTCTAACCAGGAGCTAGAGCAGTCATCTCATCATCTGGTGTAGCACTAGGTGCAACTGTAGATGAAGGTGATGCACCAGGATGCACAAAACGTTGAGTTAATGGAGGCGTACCGACCATAGCATTTTACTGCTCGCTACTAGAATCTTCAATCCTCATGGAAGATAACTGAGGAGATGTACCTGTGGGAGATAGAGTACCATCAGATATCCTACCTGCCGATAAGGGTCGTGCTCGACAAATAGCCTATAAAGGTAGGTCCTCGTAGCGCCGTGGAGGCAATGCCTGTGAAGTAGAGGAAGCACCGACTGGTCGACGATAATTAGGATAATATGCCTGAGGATCGAACATACCAAACGGAACAACAAATAAATGAGTATCATGACTGATGCGCTCTGGTGCAGAAGAAATAGATCCTGAAATATCCTCAAGATCTATGGGTCTCCTAGACTTCTTCTTTTTAGCCCTATTAGTTTGGCTAACTCCAAGATGCTCGTGATGTCTATCACCGTCACCGCCTGATGACATCTGTATGCAAATTTACATGTATAATATATAAAAATCATAAATTAAATAAAATTAGCAAAATAAATTAACTTATATATACTAGCTTTCATTCTACTACCATTCCTCCTCACTTGTTTCAATTCCATCATTCTTCCATTCTTCATCCTCAGTTGTTTCATTTTCATTATTGTCCTATTCTTCGTCATCAAAAGATTCATTTTCCTCATTCTCAGATATTTCTTCCTCAACATTCATTATCTCATCATCAGATACTTATTCTAAAATGTGTTGAGGATGTTGTATTGTGGTTTCCAATTCAACATCAACTTGTTGATGAACAATTGCAACGTCATTTTGATACGCCACATCTAAGAAATTGTCAATTTCAATTCTTCCCACATGCTTAGTTTTTATAACAACCCACCAATCAGCTTTGTCTCTACGCAATGGATATGAAGCCTAATACACTTATTTAGCATTTTGTGCAATAATAAAAGGATCATAACTTCTGAATTTCCTAGTGTGCTCAACTTCAATTATATTATGTTGATGGTCCACCTTTGTGCCTCTATGTGATGGGTCAAATCACTCAAACCGAAACAATACAATCTTCTTCTTAGGACAACCTGAATACCTCACTTCAATAATCTCATGAATGACAACACAATATCAATAGTTTGGCCAGCACCATCAACATCACCTTGTATGTAGACACCGCTATTATTTGTTTTCTTGTTCCTAGAAACTTCTTCAGTTTGAAACTTAAAACCGTAGACACAATACTTATTCATTGTCAGTACTTGAGATTCAGGTCCAAGTGCTAGTTCTTTCACTAACTGCAAATGTTAGACACTTGAGTGTTCATCGTAAACCTATGTGATTGTTATTTCAAGTAATATAATTTATTATAACATGAATATATTATTAAATACTTAGATATTCAATGTAATCTTGCACACTTACATAGTTTGTTAGCCATTTGAATTTTTTTGTATAGACGGCTGCATTACCCCATGTGTTTACGAACAAGCTGTTCATTTTACATTCAAGTATTTCGTTAGTTAATGAACACTTATTAGTATGTAATTTGATAACATATTTTAACACTTACTTGAGATATGGTTGAATCTCTGGACAATTAAGCAAAATATGTGTCACAACTGATTGCATTTCCATATTAGTGAAGCCTCGCTTTCCATGCTTTTTAGATCCTCGACCACTTTGATTAAAAATTGATATCGGTGGAAATAAAGGATCAATACCGCCTTCATCATTGTGACTGGGCCTGTTTCTCCTACATGACACATCATCACCAAAGTAATAAGAATAAAAATCAGTTGTTTCTCTCCCAATATGACCTTGAACAACTGATCCTTCGATATTTCCCCTTTGCTTAATTGTTCGCTTGGAACTGCCAATTTTTCCTCATGTATATATGTATATATGTTAATAATAGACTTGGTGAATATATGTAACTTAGTGAATATTTCAAATGGATACCTCTCAAATGGATACATCCATCTTGTTTGAACCGAACCTCCGAGGAGGGCCTCTTGTACAAGGTGAATTGGAAGATGCTCCATCACATCAAAGAAACCACATGGAAATATCTTCTCCAACTTAGTAGTAATAACAAGAATATTTTCCTCCATCCTGTCTAAACTACTCTCCAACAACTTTCCAGAACACAAATCTTTTTTTTTAAAAAAACTTATTTCTGTGATTGGTTTCCATATCCTTTCGGATAGATGGCTAAAAGAGATAGGAATTAAAGTTTCCATGAACACATGAAAATCATGACATTTCATACCTATCAATTTTCCTTCATTCATATCGGCCCGCTTTCCTAAATTCGAAGCATAGCCCTCCAGCATCTTCAAATTTTTAACCCACTCACAAATTTCACGTTTCTCATCCAATGTGAATGAAAAGATGGCTTTGGGCTTAACTATTTTACCATTTTGTAATTCCTGCAGCCATAACTCTTTTCTCCTAAAATATTCCCTATATATCCATTCTAGCTTTTGGATTGTCTTTTGTCTTACCCTTAACATCCATCACTGTGTTAAACAAATTGTCAAAATATTTTTGTTTAATGTGCATCACATCACGATTATGGTGTAGCAGATTGTCCTTCCAATACGTCACCTATCAAAATATGCTTTGTTTGGTCCAATTATGTTCAACACCATATCCAGGAAATCTAGAAGGTGAAGCTTCTATAACTTTAGGTAATTGAGAAACTCTCTCCCAAATTTGATGCCCTGTGAGTAATGGAGGTGGGGGGTCACTTTCAATCTTATTTTTCCTAAATGCATTTTTCATCTTTCTAAACTCATGGTTCATTGGCAAGAACTGGCGATGACAATCAAACCATGTATTTTTTCTGCCATGTTTTAAAGTATTGCCTTACTATTTTCCATTTAATACGGACATGCTAGCTTTCCAGTTGTCATCCAACCCGACAACATCTCGTATGCAGGAAAATTATTAATAGTCCACATTAAAGAAGAACGCATAACGAAATTCTTCTTAGTTGATATATCATAAGTCAAAACGCCTTCAAACCACAATTGTTTGAGCTCGTCTATCAATGGTTGTAGATAGACATCAATCAAACTTTTTGGATTACGGGGACCTAGAATAACATAACTTAGAAAGATGTAGGGACTGGTCATGCACATTTCAGGAGGATGATTATACGGAGTAAGAAATACTAGCCAACATGAATAAGGTGAAGCAACATTATAGAATGGTGTGAAGCCATATGCACACAACCCCAATCTAACATTTCTTGGTTCACTAGCAAAATCAGGATTTACATTATCAAAATATCTCCATGCTTCACCATTAGATGGATGAGACAAGACACCCGATGAACATTTAAATCTGATTTAATATTCATTAATCTAATCTAACCGCAACTGACAAGGCAGAATGCGGACTCCCTTCACATAGTGGACGACTAGACTCTTCTAATTGATCATAGAAGCGTCTTGCTTCTTCATTAAGAGATTCATCAAAATATTGTTCGGGTTCCATCCCACCTTGAACCCCAAAAGAATCATTGATCATTTTCATGAACCCTATCATGTTCAACCCTAATTTGGCCATGTGGTGCAAGCATATTATATTCATCCACATGCATCGAATTATAAAACATACCATTCAATCAATCTTTTTCTCCATGATCAATCCATACAAAATATCTAGGCTTAAATCCATTACGGTATAAATGAACTATGATTGTATCTGGTTCAAACAATTTTAAGCACCTACATGCACTACAAGGACACCTAACCAATCCATTATTCTTGAAAATGTCAAGTGTCATTGTATGTTCAATAAAATCTCTAACACCGTCAATAAACTCAGGTTTCAAACCAACACCAGTTTCATAATGCATATTATACATCCACAAACGATG
>JAJOOO010016728.1:0-11140 GCA_029582685.1 Solanum piurae | reverse complement strand
TTTTAATCTTTTAAAAAAATAGTTTTCTTGATTTTTATTAAAAATTAAGTGGCGACTCTTAAAACCAGTCTTAAATTCATTTCGTAAATAAAACAGAATGGCGACTCTGCTGGGGATTTGAATGGTTCTAACCTCAAGATTAATTGTTTGTCTATGTGTTTAATTGTTTACTTGTTTAAATTATCGTATATTTTATTAATTGTGGCAATCATGGCATGACATACTCTGTTGAACCATATTTATTTTAATTTTCCATTTAAAGGACGATTATGCGAGTCACAGTCATTCGTTAACCAAATCTTTCTCGAGGCACCCTAACGAATTTAGTTAACTACTGGATAGTCAACGGTCGTTAACTGTTTCAGCCTGAGTAGTCCGCTTGGGTCACCAACCCACTATAAACAAAGTTAACTTTTAGTCAAACTAGGGTAGAGCGAAACTGAATCCCTGAATTTTAGCGCATCGGCTTAAGATGATCCAACACCCGAGGCGTGTTGGTCCCATTAGAAAGACCACCTTAAGTCCAAAGGGCCCACGGCCCAAATAGACGTCCATACTTACGTGTTGAAGGATGTATGCGTTGTTTGACAAATTGTTGTGTCTTGGGTTTGGGAGGTATCTAATTATTTGTATGTTTTTGTAGATGGTCAAGCAACACTTGAGTTTCAAAATGGTCACCAAGACACCAAACCTCCTCCGTGTATGGTGGTACAATCTCAATGCATATCAGAAAATAGAACTTTCCATTCACTTGGGTCACCTCCCATTGATAATGAATCTCAAAGTTTGGCCTAAGTTCATTGAGGTGGTCACCCGATTTTGGGATGATGAGAAAATGATGTTTCGCTACGGAGATGTTGAAATGACACCAACTGTTGAAGAAATCAAAGATTGTCTAGACACCGTCGTATTGTGCCAGAAAAGGAAAAATCACCCAGATCATCACATTTTGCTACCGGATAAGCCGACCATCACAAAACTAAAAAACATGTTGTTACTGGTAAATGCAGTCTGGTTAGACACCTCAAATATTCCATTTGTGAAGTCCTATGAACGATGGAGACACGAGAACTATTACAAGAATTTCCCAAATGAGTTTCTCGATTATAGTAGTTGGAGGCAGACTCAAACTCTAGCATTTGTTGTATGCCTATTAGGGATGATGGTATTTCCTCAAGACGAAAGGAATGAAATTGATACTCAGATTGTCATGGTAACTCACGCCATCTTTGAGGGTGTTGGTAAAGAGGGACAAGTCAAGAAATACTTCAACATGGCCCCAAAAATTTTGGCTGACATCTATCGATCTTTGGGTCAATGCAAAAATGGGTTTCCATTATTTCAAGGATGTAATATATTGCTGCAATGGTGGATGTCTAAACATCTAGTGAAGACATACGAGACTCAGAAACAGAAATTGGCTGAACCACAAAAAGAAAGCCACCTCGACCACTACGAGTTCCATTTGAACATCAACAAGTTCCAAATCCACAACACGAGGGAAGCATGGGCTAAAGTCTTCCACGACATAAAAGAGGGAAACGTACAGTGGATGTTTCAAGATTTCATGTCAGAGAAAATAACTTTTCAGAGGGCTAAGGGTCCTTTCCTAATTCTTCCTGGCATTAAGGGAGTACGACACTACAACCCTAGCAGGGTAATGCGGCAATTCGGTAGAAGACAAATCCTACCTTTCAAAAGAGACACTAGCCGCTACGTCTTTGATTACAACGGGTGCGACAAGATACCTTATGCCAAGGATATTCGTCAAGAATGGGTTGGACGGGTCAACCTAAAGAAAAGCATGAAAAAATAGGTATGAAGCCGGGTATGTTGACGAGTACAAAAAATGGTTGTATGACGATCTAGATGATACACTTTACCCTACGCCACACACGGGCCGACAGATTGAAGACGTCCAAGTAAGGCTCCAAATCCAAGCATACCACTTTCAGCAGGAATGGGACCGCAGAGAGCAATAGTTTCAACCTAGAGAGCAAGAATACATGCATAGGGAGCAAGAGTTCCAGCATCGAGAATATGAAAGCCAAAGGGCCTTAGCCTTTACCACACAAGAGTTAGCCAACGCAAGAGCTTGCCTGATACGTTTGGATTCGAACTTGGATGATCAACTTAACACTCTCCAGGGCGTATTGATGTCTTCCAAAGCTGTGTTCGCCGAGTCGCATGTGATAACTAGAAAGTTCCTCATTCGTGAAGAAGTGGAAAAAGCAAGAGGAGGAGCAGGCCCTTTAGCCTCTTAGTTATTTTATTCCCCTGCGTGGGATTGATATTATTATATTTGCAGTTTATCCCTTCCCTAAAAGATGTATCCCCTTTGTTAACTTTGTGATGAATTCTCTAATTATTTATGAATCTTATTTTGGGGGATGCAACAATTTGTTTTAAATGGTACAATACATCTTTCAATTCGCTAGGCCTATCCTTGGCACAAAAGGGTCAAATGCATGTTTAGGATGTGATATTTGTCTATTTACTTGTGTGCTTTAATTGTTTATGTGGTGCATTGCTTTGAATGAGGATATTTTTTAGCCCACTCCTTTTCAAAAATTTCCAAAAATCTCTACAATACTGAATACAAGTCACTACCCCAAAATGTCCGACCAAAATTTCCTGAGTCTTGAGTTTCTCGGTCAAAAAGAAAATGTCACTACCAAATCCTAAAACATCACTCTATCATCTCAGGAAAGGTGAAACTGCGGCTAAGATGGAAAAGGGAAAGAATATCGAGATGGAGCTAATAGAAGAGAATTTGAGGATGAAATTGAACAGGCTCAAACAAGAGATATAAGAAACCAGAGAAAGGAGAATAGAAATGGAGTTCGCCACCGCAGTCGCACGAGCAACAAATGCGGCACTAGACGCGGAGTTGGCGGCTACGAGGATAAGATATGCTATCATGAATGAAGAGACGGCCGCTATGCGGAAGGAACACGATGTCTTCAACAATGACATAACCATGAGGCTCCAAAAGATACGCGGAAAATGCTCTTTCTTCAATCAAGATGCCAATAGTGGACCCGAAGACACTTACCCTGGAGCGACTGAAGAAGATACTGAGGAGGAAATTGTCTATAAGCCTCCTTTCCAGGGACGGTGGAAACAAGAGCATGAGAATATCATCCTCAAAGCATATGAGTTTACCCCCCATGATTAATGCGACAATCGAAAGAAGAACGGCTTGGATGGAGGCACATTTTATCTTTTAGAAGCTTTATTGTCTGTTTTTCACTTTCCTTGAAGTCACCAAAAATGAATGAATGAAACTGAAAATTTCTTTTCTATTCGAACTACGTAGGGCCTGAATTCTCCTTAGGAGATACGTAGGCAGCCTTTCAAGGCCCAGACCCTATCTTTTTCAATTTTTCTTTTCCCCCTTTAATTCTACAAGGAAGCATTGAATTCACATCAACAGATGCCGAGAGATGCAGCAAGAAGACCTTAGCTCAACGTAATTTAACCTTTCTGAGACTTTATCCTTAAAATAAAATGAGCAAATTCCTACTTGTTAAAAAAAAATAAAAAATCAGTCCCCATTACTCGTGGGTTAACATATCCTCAAACAAAGCAACTCTTATATGTTTATATGCCATCTATGTGATATTTTGCATTGTTTGTCCTGAATCAAAACTAATTCATTTGCCTTTGAGTTGTTTTCCGGTACAGGTAGTTAGAACTGATCTGTGTTGATAAGCTGGCTGAACACCCCTATTTTACAAGATCAAAAGGCCCTACAGATTCCTTCCCCAATCAAAGTTCTCGGAAGGGCAAGTCAACAATGGGCGATAACGTTGAGGATACCGGCTTAACAGATGTTGTTGTGGCTCAGTCTGTCATCGCCGAACAGATCGAGTTAATTGTGCAATTGATGCAACAAATCGCTGAGATGTGGGTCGAAATGCAGACAAGGCAAGATTTGCCTAATCCAGCCTTTCCTTTCAATGCTCCAGCAGATGGAAGGCCCCCACTTCACTTTCCTCCTTCAAGTGCGGAATAGGCTCAAAACCCACCCTTCAGACCTTCTCATAACCCCTCAATCATCGACCTAACCGCCCAAAATCCCCATTATGCCTCCGCCTCTTATCAGACACCACCCTTTCCTCAAAATGCCAACCTCCAAGTGCCACTTCCTCCCCAAAATACAAACCTCAAAACTGGTCCACCCTCTCAAAACCAAAATGTTAACAACCCACAAGCTTTCCTCCGTCACCAAAATAAACATACCAACCCCCAGACGTTCCCTCAAAAATACCAAGCCACTCAAAATGCCCAAAGTCCCTCCATTGCTCCACCCCTACCTTAGAAAGCCACTTTCCAAATCCTGGTCCCTAATGAGCATGACGCCAATGGTTCCGAGCTCGACCACTATGAGGAGCGAGAGAGAGAGTAAAGGTCAAAGAAAGAGGCTGCCAAGCTAGACATGGAGGGAAAATCCGAAAGTCCATGAAAGAGTTGCAATGTATTCTTGAAGTTGCCGATTTGAGTTATGAGGATCTATGCATTTATCCGAATTTGGACCTCCCGGAAGGGTTCAAGGTACCAAAATTCGACATTTTCGGAGGAATAGGAAACCCCTTAGCACACCTGAGAGCCTACTGTGACCAACTCGTGGGAGTTGGAAGAGATGAAGATTTACTGATGCGGCTTTTCTATCGTAGTCTGAGTGGAGAGGCTCTGGAATGGTTTACATCTCATGAAACAAGACAGTGTCCCAGCTGGAATGCTCTGGCTAAGGACTTTATCGAACGATTCGCCTACAATGTGGAGATCGTTCCTGATCGTTATTCCTTAGAAAAAATGAAGCAGAAATCAAATGAAAGTTACAGAGAATTTGCATACAGATGGAGAAAGAAAGAAGCTAGAGTTCTGCCTCCTATGTCTGAGAAGGAAATTGTCGAAGTATGTATGCGGGTTCAAGAGCCCGAATATTATGGCAGAATCATGTTGCTCGTTGGAGTAAAGTTTGCTGAGATAGTAAAAGTAGGTGAGACTATCAAAGATAGACTAAGAACCGGGAAGATTGACCGTGTTGCTGCCTCACCCGGATCCTCGGGTTTGTTGAAGAAGAAAAGAGAAGATGTGTTTTCCATCTCTTATGAAGGGAAGAAGACCCCGACAAAATCATCATTATACCAAGGTTGTTCTCGACCTTCACAGAGTTCGTACCCGGCTTGTTATGCACAGGCTGATTACCAAAATACCCCTCCCCCCAGTTATCAAAATACTCCCCATCCTAGCTACCAAACTCTCCCTTTTATCTACCAAACTCCCCCTCCAGTTTACCAAACTTCACCTCATCACTACCGGAATGTCGCCCCCAACTGTGCTAGCGTTCAGGAAAATTACCAAACTCCTCCCCCAACGTACCAAACCCCAGCTCCACTTTACCAAAATACCCCCCCCCCCAAATACCAAGGTCCACAACCAAATTACCAAACCAATCCATACCCAAGATATCAATACCCCCGTCCAAACACTCCAAATTATCGCCAAATGCCTCCTCCTCAACAAGAAAATTACGATTCCCCCCGTCCTAGATTTGAGAAGAAGCGTGCTAGAAATCTCACTCCACTCATCGAAAGACGAACAAATTTGTTCGAGCAATTAACTGTGGCAGGATGTATTCATTCAGTGGGGCCAAAGCTGGTTAACCCTAGCTCAAAGTTTTACAGACCTGACCAGAGGTGCGCATATCACTCCAACAGTGTTGGACATGATACCGAGGACTGTATCAACGTAAAGCATAAGATCCAAGACCTGATTGACCAGAATGTGGTCTTTCTTCAGACGGTCGCGCCCAATATCAATAGTAATCCTTTGCCAAATCATGGAGGCATCACAATCAATATGATAGAGAGAGATAATGATTGGTGCGTGACAAAAACAATAGTTTCGATTGCTCCTGATGAACTGGAAAGGGTTGTAGCTTCGTTGAACATTAAAGAGAAGAAAGAGTTTGTGATTTTGACACCTGAGAAGGTTGTTTCCTTGGTGCCACAACAACTCTTACCCGACCAAAGTTTGTGATTGAAACAGTTGTTACACAGGGTATGACCAGATCCGACAGATGCTACACACTAGAATAGTTGGCCCTGGGAGTGCAGAAAAAGAATCAGTCTAAAAGGCCGATTAGTGAAGCTGAAGCTGAGGAGTTCTGCAGAAAAATGCAGCCGAAAGATTATTCGATTGTGAAGCATCTAGAAAAGACACCGGCTCAGATTTCTGTGTGGGCTTTATTGATGAGTTTGTAGTTGCATAGGCAGGCTCTGATGAAGGCTCTGGATGACACTTATGTGCCCATGGGCACTAATAGTGACAATTTACCAGTCATGATAAACCAGGTCATTCGAGGACAACGAATCAGTTTTTGTGATGAATAGCAGCCCTTTGTAGGCAAGATGCACAACAAAGCTCTGCACGTTACCTGTATGTGTCGAGATAAGATAACAAATCGCGTCTTGGTTGATAACGTATCCGGTCTTAATATTTGCCCACTTTCGACTCTGAGGCAGCTGAAATTCGACCTGGGAAAGCTTCAACAGAACCAAGTCAATGTGAGGGCTTTTGATGGAGTGCAAAGAGACACATTGGGTGCGGTAAACTTGGAATTCAGGTGGGGCCTGCGGATTTGAATGTGGAGTTCCAGGTGTTGGATATCAACATCAGCTACAATTTGCTTATGGAAAGACCGTTTATCCACACGGTTGGGGATGTGTCTTCTACCCTTCACCAACTAATGAAATTTGTTTAGAAGGACCAGGAATTAGTCATTTATGGTGAAGGGAACCATTCCAACGGGTATGCACCGACCGTTGACGATGTCTCTCGAGGTTGTAATTTCTACACGGTAGAGCTGGTAAATGCCACCAGTGATGATTTGGCTCCGCAGCCTCCTATGCCATCTGTGTATAAAATGATTGCTACTGTCATGCTCTAGAGCGGCTTCGAACCAGGTTTCAAATTGGGGAAGCATTTTCAAGGAATTGTCGAACCTATCCAAATCCTCGCCAAAGGAGCAAATTTTGGTTTGGGGTATGTCCCAACAGATGACGAAGCAGAGATGAAGAATAAGAGTGTTGATCAAGTATTGGCCAGGCCAATTCCTCATCTGTACCAGTCATTCCCGGTGCGAGGATATGTCAATGATGATAGTCTCAGGGAAGGAATCTGGGCCTTTTTAAGGAGATTGATGCAGTCATCGAGGAAGAGGCTGGGACATCGGGCATCCGTGATGCAGAACCTGAGGAGCAATTGCAAAATTGGACCTCCACACCACTCCTGATTTCCCGTGCAGCTTGGTAGAAAAGACATGTGTTTTGTTTGTTTTTAAAATCGGTGGTAGTCTGGAAGAGGCCCGAGACCCACCCTTTATGCAGTTTTTACTTGTTTGAAGTTTTTTAAATTCCCTTGTGATGTTTAAAAAGGTGAAATGTCCCTTAGCCATGGCCAAAGTTTGTGTTTGTTTTTCAATTTAAATGAAAGCCTCTTTAATCAAAATTTGTTCACTTATTTGTTTATATTTTACTTTCCTAACTTTGTTTATTTATGATTTCAGTAATATTAATTTAAAACCTGTCAATGTCATGTCATGTCATGAACCGAGTGAACGAAATGAGGCAGGTGATGACGAATGTGAGGAATACAATAAGGAAAATGAGATACCTGAACATGTTGCTGAAGAGTTCCAACAATTCGAGAATAAACACTAGCCGAATTTAGAAGAACTGAAACTATAAATCTCGGAGATGAGGAATGTGTTAAAGAAGTAAGAATCAGCGTCCATCTGACTGAAGCTCAAAGAAAAGACCTGGTACGTTTACTCATAGAATACATTAATGTATTTTCCTGGTCTTACAAAGATATGACGGGGCTGAGTACGAATATGGTGTCCCATAAGTTGTCGATTAATCCAGATTTCAGTCCAGTAAAACAAAAGACTCGGAAGTTCAAGTCTGAGTTGAGTTCATATGGATCAACATCTTAGCACTTAGAAGTTTAACTGCTTGAATCTTGATTGTAGTATAAACTACGGGGACTTGTACATTGGGGATTAATGTGAAATAAAATCATTATGCCTTTGCTTATTATTAGTCAAGTTGGTAGTATCCTGATCCTATACCATGGTCCATGGAAGTTCTGCATCTGTTAGTTAGGGACTGATCAGTAAGTCGGTTAGTGAATTGTAAGTCTGTAATGTACTGCATGATTATTGTTCTTCTGAGTTCTGAACCACAACAGAACTGCGTGAGTTTTTAATCATTGAATGCGAGTATGCAACTTTGTGATTATTTGAGTGATTTTTGAACTGTAATGTACTGCATTTTTCTGATTGTTGTTCTTCTTGTTTGTTTCACTTTTTTATAGATGACACAAATTGGAAGTAGGATAAGTGAAAGTGGAGCTTCAAATGACTTGTGAGTTGTGTCCTGCACTGGTTGAGTTGTGCTCACAAGAGATGAGAATATGCACTTGTTGAGTTCCTACAGAGATGAGAATATGCAAAAGAATATGACAATGTTAAATACATATACTTCTGAAGTCTGCACTTGTTCTAAAGCCTTTTTTTTTCAATTCCTACAGTTCTGAAGCTTTTTTTTTCAATTTACTAAATTAATTAAATTTGGTTAAACCAAAAATCAAACCGAAATAAACTGAACCGAAATTATAATAACCGAACAAAACCTTATTTCAGTTTGTTTTGGTTTCATATTTGGCCAAACTGAAAACCAAAAAACCGAACCGAAATTTACAAACCGAACCAAACCGATCGAACGCCCAGCCCTAGGTTCAATGTTGTAGTTTCCAGTCCATTAGATTCGACAGCTTGTCTTTCCTACATTTTCCTTAAATTTTCATGCTTATGTGACGATTATCTTGTCGTGTTTGAACTAGTTTGATGTTAAGTTTGCATATTTCAAATTCTATTATGTTAAGTTCTTCCTGTTTTACTAATTAGTAACCTTCATATGGTTTGGATCCAGTTTTAAGTATGATATTTAAACTAGCGTATTATTTTTCATATTTGGTAAAGTTTTTCTGTGTGTAGTTAAAATAATAGCATGTTGTTATTAATAGTCTTTATTTGTCTCATTTTGTTATGAGTTTCACCATCTCGAACTATAAAAGCTTATAGTGTATCGCTAAGTGTTTATTCCATCATTGTAACTGCTTCTTTTTGTTGGAGGTTTTCAAGCTCTAACACTTTTAATTATTTAGATCTAGTATGTTTTCAAGATGATATAGCATATGTCAAGATTTACTTGTTTTCTACATATTTTCTTTTGTTAAAACTAAAGTTGAAGTGTATCGATTTTAATAGTAAAATGAGTAGTTCATATCCAAGAGTTTACTATTCTGGAAATGGACATATGTGTATATAGGCATGCATGAGCTTTTTAGTTAGATTTACTCATAATTATGGAATAAGCATTGTCTGTTAACTTTTCTTTATAGTGGAATAATAATGGGGTGTAGGGTACAACTTCGGTTTTGTTTTAAAAATAAAAAAATACATATTGTGTGAAGCATGATATTTAACAAAGCTTATTGTGCTCTCATAATTATTTTCTGTCAATTGATTGCCATGTTATTTAACTTCAATTTATTCATTTTTGGTTTAGTTGAAATATGTTCGAGCATGTACCCTTGAATGCATTACTGCTTCATAATCGATGAATCTTGTTATCGTTTAGAGCTAAGGATTGAAAGATCTTATTGTTGGATACTAATTTTCGCTCTCTTCATTTGCATGTGAAATTTGCCTGAGTTCACCATGAACACATATTTCCTTTCCCCGCATTTTGAGAGAGCCATAAAGGTTCAAGTTCTTTCTTCATTGAGTCCGTCATCCCTAAAGACTTGACGAACATGTCCCGCAGTTGAAATATCCAGCAGATCGGAGAGTTGAAAAGATTGGGCCAAAGGCCCACTCTTAATTTTAAAATTTGTATTTTGTTATCTTTGGGCCTAATTCCTTGTCATTTTACTTATTATCACTTGCTAGAATTTAGGACAGGTGAAAAATTGGGCCAAGGGGCCAAAACGAAAATGGGCCCAAATAGTGGTCCAAGCGGAGAAAAACCAGATTTGGGCCCAACCCTTTTTCCCTCTTTACTTTACTGTGTTTGTTTTGCTTGTTAGTATTTGTAGTTAATCTTAAGGTTGAAAAGTTCAAATCCCCGAAAGACGCTCATTTTTATTTTAACAATTTAACTAAATTGATCATCTTTCTGAAGACTTAAAAGAATAAATTTTGAGAAGTATCTCACTTAGATCGTAGGTCAATATTTCCCTTTTCCCCTTTTAAAATCGTCTCAACCATAAAATAGTTCAATCGTTCTATTCAAATTAAGTTAAAGTATTTTTAGCCAAAAGAAATTTAATTCATAAAATAGTTCAATCGTTCTATTCAAATTAAGTTAAAGTATTTTTAGCCAAAAAAAATTTAATTGTCGGATAACCACATGAGTGGATATTCTAGGTGCTTTTAAAAGTTTCCTAGAATGTTAATAATAACCCCGAACCCCTTTACAAGTTTTCACTAGATTCCTGTTTTAATCTTTTAAAAAAATAGTTTTCTTGATTTTTATTAAAAATTAAGTGGCGACTCTTAAAACCAGTCTTAAATTCATTTCGTAAATAAAACAGAATGGCGACTCTGCTGGGGATTTGAATGGTTCTAACCTCAAGATTAATTGTTTGTCTATGTGTTTAATTGTTTACTTGTTTAAATTATCGTATATTTTATTAATTGTGGCAATCATGGCATGACATACTCTGTTGAACCATATTTATTTTAATTTTCCATTTAAAGGACGATTATGCGAGTCACAGTCATTCGTTAACCAAATCTTTCTCGAGGCACCCTAACGAATTTAGTTAACTACTGGATAGTCAACGGTCGTTAACTGTTTCAGCCTGAGTAGTCCGCTTGGGTCACCAACCCACTATAAACAAAGTTAACTTTTAGTCAAACTAGGGTAGAGCGAAACTGAATCCCTGAATTTTAGCGCATCGGCTTAAGATGATCCAACACCCGAGGCGTGTTGGTCCCATTAGAAAGACCACCTTAAGTCCAAAGGGCCCACGGCCCAAATAGACGTCCATACTTACGTGTTGA
>JAJOOO010016727.1:0-11153 GCA_029582685.1 Solanum piurae | reverse complement strand
CTTACCTTACTAATCTTAATGAGGTAACAAACCTCTACTAATTAACAAGCATGAAGAAAATAAGAGCTAGAGAAAACTAGATATTTTATGATCATCATTGAGTTTATAATACACTCTGTGATGATACTACAAATGAGGATGCTTAAGTAATGCAAAAATATAAAATCTAAGAATAAAGCTAGGTTATCAATCTCAAACTTCATTTTATATATGTAAGAATTAAAAGATATGGATTGTCGTGTAAAGTAACTTGAAGTATTTCCCTCTTGTCTTCTTCATCAAATATGTCCAACAAAACTTGATAGTTCATCACTTCTTTTTGGATCGTGTTGTTGTTGAAACTGTCATATGATTTTACTTTGTTAGTCGCATTGGTAGGTGCCTTGGAATAAATTCCTCAGTCACCTTACCATCCCAACTATGTTGCCTTTCATCTGTCTTCTTTTTGTTTTTGTTGCTTCCACTTCTTTGTTGCTTCCACTTCTTTGTTGCCTAGGCGAGAGATCTCCATCCTTGGCTACCTTATCAAATAATATGTCTAACATATCATCCTCATCATCTTCGTCAAATATTTCACTGCCCAAGTCACTATCATAAGTTGTAGTTGGACTACGTCTTGAAACTTCAGCTTCTGGCTCATGGCTTATTTCCAATACCTTGGTGTTAATGGTCAAGATCTTTTTGGAGTTATCAATTGTCACTGCCATAGATGGATTTGCCTTACTTAAAGGCACAAATATGGGTGCTTGAGAACTTAACTTACTCCTTGTAGGTGCATGCTCGTCTTCCTCAACTAAATTTGCCCATCTAGAATCACACGTTTCCTTTACCAAACTCTTGTCATTCCTTTTAGAATGTGGTTTGATCATTGGGTTTTCTTTATTCAACATTGTGGCATGTGACTCTTTGATTATTCGAGTAGTTTCTGAATTAGAAACTTGAAGAATTGGAGTGGACAAAGCATCGAGCTTTTGATCAGAATTGATCATTAGGGCATCAAAGGTGTTAGAGCACACAATCTTCCTTGATACTTTATTTTCACAATTTATCGTTTGCTCCTTGCGTGGTGGGTTAGTCCAATCTATTTGTTGTAGTTTGGCTGGAGAAAATGTTTTTCTTGGCACTTCAGTCCAGCCTCCCTTATCATTGTCCTTCAAAGTGAAGTCATGATCGCATGTACCACCAGATTCGAAAATTTGATCCAAATTCTCTTCACACTGCTGCACCTTATTAGCCTGGCCAGAATCTTGAATCGTAGCCAAACTAGGATCTTTCCCAGATAAAACACCAGCAGTAGGTAGTTTAGGATTTGAAGCTAGATAAGACTCCAAATTAATCACGGAAACCATCGAATCACTAGTAACATCATCTTTTGCACTCAAAACCAAAGTATCATCTTGAACAAAAGTATGAACTACTCGATCTCCATTATTTTTAATGGCTTCCACAATTGCTATTTCATTATTATGTGCATCTGCAACTTGAGTATTATCATTAATACTTTGATCTATGTTTGCTAGTCCCCTTTTCTCATTTAAAATTTGTCTCAAATCACCTTGAAATTTCTCACCATTGAATTGTTCATCTCCAACCATTTCATTATCTTTGTGATTTTTATCTTGATTCTTTTTCAAAATCAATCGACAACTATTTTCATCATGACCTTGATGCTTACAATGGTTACAATATAAAGGTAAATTATCATAAAAAAATTCGTGAAAAACCTCTTGAATCTTACCGGTCTGCTCGCCCAAATACTGGAGACTCATCCTTTTAGGCAGCTTGTCCATAAGATCGAGTATCACCTTCACCCTAGCAGTGCTAGGCCTTGTCTTGTCTTGCCTTTTCAATAGCTATTGGCCTTCCAACTGCTGATGCCATCGACAACAAGGATCTCTAGGAAAATAAATCTGGTGATAATCGAGGCAACAAAATCCACACCGCGACCATTGAAGTTTCTTATCTAGAATTGAAATGTATTGTCCAAGGAAATACCCTATAAAGATGTTTCTCTACACGAAAAGGTAAAAATCTTACCAATTTTGATAGAGCAACCACATAATCTTCATATTGGTCTATCCTTAACAGAATATGTCTACGAGCAAGTAAACCAACTAAACAGTTTCCTTTGATGCCCAAGTGTTTAGGTAAAACTGTTCGCAAATCCTTCACTTCTAATGTATCGGATGAGAACTTAATAATTACAGCTTGATGTAATCCTTCTTCCTGTGCGAAAACCTGTCGTTCTCCCTTTGTGAATTGAATCGTAGGCTCTCCATGTACATATTGAATCTGTTTCAACTGAATTTTTGTCAATTTTTTTACATCTTGATTTGTGGTTAATCGAGTAGCAAAGGATGTTTGTTGATTAGGATTAGGGTTTGTCTCTCCCACAACCAAAGGCCGGGGAGAGATGTGCGCAGACATGCTTTTGGTACTAAGTTTGTGTTTTTTTTTTTTTTTTTTAGTTTTGTGTACTAAGTTTGTGTTATTCAAAGGATGTCTGATAAGTAGATATATACCAAAGAGGCTATTTATAGACTACATTATAATGAAGAATTAATAACAAAATGCATAAACACTTACAATCAAATCTTTTTGGTTTTAAGATTAAAAAAATATTTCATTTCATCTTTGGATAAAATATTCTTGACAATTTATCGTAGGGTTGTACCCACTCTAAAACACTTATATTATTGAATGTTTAGAAAAAAGATTATTGACGTAGTTCACCACTACGCGAAGCGCGAGAAATTTACCTAGTAAATAAATAGGATGTGACTTTCAATTAATTTGACTTTTGTTCAGAAATCAAACTCAAAATAACAATATTAAATAATGAAAATAAGAGAGACAAAATATGATAACTTTTTTAGTTTGACAAATACAATATACAAGCCTTTGAACTTGTTTTTAGTTTTTAATTTGACACTTTAACTCTTATATAGAGTGGGGAGCCTAAATGATACTTCCTCTGGACCAATTTATATGACTACTTTCCTTTTTAGTCAGTTCCAAAAAGAATTGACACATTTCTATATTAAGTATTAATTTAACTTTAAAATGTCTGTTTTACTCATAATGAAATAATTTATAGCCACACAAATTTTTATCATTCATTTTAGACCACAAGTTTTAAAAGTCTTCATTTCTTTAATGGGACGGAGTGAGTAGTTACAAACTAAAAGTTGACTAAAATAATGAGTTGAAATAAAGTTCTTAATCTCTACGTATTAGTGCACTATATCACTTTCATAAATGGTCAAACCCTAATGATTGTTAAGGCCTATGCATTTTTATAGGGGGGAATATGTGGATAAACAAACATATTATACCTAGTTAATTAGTTAACATAACTACAGTTTAATTAAATTACCATTCGCCACTAACTTACAATCATAATTACGTGGCTCACGTCCAAAATTTGTATAATATGGCTCCTAATTATATAAATTCTGAATTTGTATAATTTGATTCATAATTGTATAAATCCAAAATTTTCCTAATTGTATAGATCCATAATTTGTATGTGTACCCTAGCTTGTATATAATTATCATGTTGTAACGTATGAATTGTATGAGTTTTGAAAAATTCCTAAATTTATAAATACAGAATCTGTATATATACTTACCCTGTTTTTATATTGAGATTGTAGTAATGCTTATTCACATTACATGGCTGTACTGCTAGCTCACAAGTTAGCCGAAATAAGGTGAACGGATAGTAATCATGTGAACGGACCTTGAACCGTAGATAATAATCATGTGCAGGGACCTCAAAGCATGGATAATAGATTCCGAATGTCTCCAAATCACCCGCTCTTCCTTATTCTCGACCACACCATAGAATAAAACCATCTTAAGAGTCATCAGGGACCCACTCCATCTCTAAAACCCAAGACCCGATCCAATATAGCCTACAGGGCTCGATATTGCCAAAGAACACATTCAGGTTGAAACACAAGCGAAATTATGGATGAACGGTCATAAGAGCTGAACTGTCGCCTTGCTAAGAATTCATACTATAAGACCCAAGTATGCTATATCAGTCCTAACCTACACCTAGGCTAAGGCCAAGAACAAGCTACTAACACAATATTAGTGACAATACAAATACAACAAGGCATGAAAAAACCAATTCAACTAAGTAGGCATGCTCGATTCTTTGAAAATCTACCTAAAATACGGGTAAGGCATGAATTATAATCACCAACATAATACAAACTACAAATACTTGCAATACATTAACCCAAAAAATCCTTCTTTCTGCGCATCTCCAAGAAATATTAATTTGATATTGAAATGCTTGGTTTTCGCATGAAAAACAATATTATTTGAGATAGCAATAACTTCTTGATCATCCACAAACATATTTGTGCACTTTGCTTTATTTAAATTAATATCAAGTAGCACTTTTCTAAGCCACAAGGCTTGTTTTGCAGTTACAGTTGTTGCTGAAATGAATTCAACTTCAACTGTAGATTGTGCAGAAATATCTTGCTTTTTAGAACATCAAGAAAATACACTTGAACCAAGATTAAAACAATAGCTAGAAGTGCTCTTCATGTCATAGGAAGAACCACCCTGGTCACTATCGGAATACCCTTGCAACATGTACTTCTAATTTGCAGAGAATTTGATTCAAAAATTCAAAGTTTCCATAACATATCTTATCATCCTATTAGATGCTCTAAAATGTGTAAAAGTTGCAACATCCAACCAAACACCGGTAAAGAGTCTCATCCATTTTTTCAGCTTCATCATTTCTTATCAACTTTCCCTTTTCTGACACATTGGAGTAGTTGTCTCTTTGCAATTTTCCATTCTGAACTTTTTCAAAATGTCTTTTGCATACTTTTTTTTGACAGACGAACACTTCATTTTGTCCTTGCTTGATTTCCATTCCCAGAAAATACACAATTTCTCCCAAATATGTTATCTCAAAAGTTTGTTGCATATCTTCTTCAAATTTCTTAACAAGTTCATCATTTCTTCCTGTAACTAGTATATCATCTACATAGAGTGAGATAACAATAAAATTAATTTCATCACCTTAAATGTATAGAGTAACTTCACTAAGGCATTTTCTAAAACCCAACTGCACCAAATGCTCATCAATCTTATTGTACCAAGCTCTGGCAACTACTTTAGTCCATACAAAGCTTTTGAGCTGATACATTCCCTTTGATTGCAAATCCTTCAGGTTTTTCAACACAAATTTCCTCCTCAAAAAAGCCATTGAAGAATGCAAATTTAACCTCCAATTGAAACACTTTCCAACCCTTTTGTGCAGCTATATCCAATAATAATATGGAGGTTTCTAATCTAGCAAAAGGAGCAAATGTATGAGAAAAATCAATACCAAAAATTTGAGCATACCATTTACAACAAGTCTGGCTTTGTGCTTCTAGATAGAATCATTTGCATTCAACTTGGTAATGAAAATCCACTTCATTCCTATGGCTTTCTTCTTTTCAGGTCTTTTCACAAGTTTCCATGTCGGTTTCTTCTCAATCATGGTGAGTGCCTACTTTATTGGAACTCTCCATTTTGGATCTTTTTCTGTTTCCCAAAAATTTGTTGGCTCAAGGACAACCATATTACATCTCTGATAGATTTCATAGAGAGATCTTGTGCCTCTTTCTGGGACATCATCCACCAATTCATCTTCTTTCAGCTAGAGAATTGTACTTTGATCTGGAATTAATATTGGTTTTGCTTCTCTCTCCAGTTCCATCGTTCATCTTCCATGAAATGCACTTCTCTATACTTATCACTTATCAGGATTTTTCTTGTGTGAGATTTGAAAACCATGTAAGCCTTTGAAACAATGTTGTAACCCACAAATATTCTAGATTCTTCTTTTTTTCCAACTTATATCTTTTACTCTGTGGCACATAAGTAAAGCACAAGCATCCAAATACTTTGAGGTTTTTCAAAAAAGGTTTATAACCTACCAGACTTCGAATGGCGTCTTTCCTTCTAATGATCTTAAGGTATGTGTAACTTCGACCCATTATTCTTAAGGCAAACATTTCTCGTACAAGAAACATCTAACCATCTCCATTATGGTACGATTCACCCTATCACTAACTCCATTTTTTGTGGAGTATATGGAGCAGTGAGCTGGTGTTTCAAGCCTGGCTTCTTCACAATATATTGAATTGATCAGATGTATACTCTTTTCCATCATCTGACCTTAAAGATTGAATTTTGAAGCCACTTTGATTTTGATCAACTTCTTAAATATCCATAAGATAAAGAATACTTCTAACTTAAACCTGAGAAAGTAAATCCAACGAATTCTCGTATAGTCATCAATGAAAACTATATAATACTTACTCCTTTTGAGTGACAGAGTTCTTTGAGGACCAGCCAGATTTGTGCGGATTAACTTTAGTTTTTTCAGTAGCTCTCCAAGTTGTTATGTTGAAAGAAAGCCTTCTTTGCTTGCCAAAATCGAGAAGTTTTGCAATTTGATATTTCAGCTTCAAGGTTAAGCAGCCATGAACTAGATCTTTCTTCTTTAGGTTCCTTACAATATAATGATTGAAATGTCAAAGCCTTCTATATATGTTGAACTTCTACATTGATCTTAGTTGCAAAATATGTTTTTGCTCATGCACTAAATAATTTAATGTAAAGATCTTTCCCTTTATCATTACTTTGAATAAATTATTTCCATCTTCATACTTGATTTGACAATAGTTGATTTCAAAGAGATGCTTGAAACCATTCTCAAGCATCTGGCAAACACTTAACAGACTATGACATATATTAGGTACACATTTTTTGTCTTTGATTAGTTTTGTACCTGAAGAAATTTTGATTTCCACAGTACATTTTCCTTAAGCAGTAATATACTCTCCATTGCCAACTTGTACTTTGGAAATTACTGAAGTGTCCAACTCCTTGAAGAGATCACGATCTAATGTCATGTGGTTCTAGTGGTTTGTACAACCACTGTCAATGAGCCATTTTTCACTTGAGGTGCTAGTTGCAAAACAGGTTGCTAGAAAGAGTTTTTCTTCATCGTTCTGATTAGCTACCTATGCAACATTATTTTGTTGAATGTTCTACTAGCAAATATTTTGGTGATGTCCCATATTCTGACATTTCTCACACTACTGGTCTGGTCTTCGCTAGTATTTGAATGGTGGAAGAACCTTTATTCCATAATGCTTTCAGGTAGGAAAATTGTGTTTTGTTCCCCAATTGAACCAAGGAGAATGAGAACCTGAGTTTTCCTTCTTGTTCCACTTCTTCTTTCCTTTGTCTCCCTAGTTTGATTGAAATTTTGCAGGTAGTGCGCCCTCAACAGTCCCTTCATACCTCACAAGTCTTTTTTCTTCTTGTGCCTGCAAAGAATTCAATAGTTCTGCCAAACTAATGTGTGACAGATCCTTAGAGTTTTTCAGTGAGGAAATAGTTGCTTCAAACCTTTCCGGGAGTGTTACAAGAATCTTTTGAACCAATCTAGAATCAGGAAATTCAGAGCCAAGTAATCTTATATTGTTGGCAATGTTGAGTATTCTGTCATAATACACTTTGGTTGTGTCTGAATCTTTCATCTTTTGAAGTTCAAATTCTCTTATCAGGTTGAGAATCCGCATAACATTGATCCTTTCATCTACTTTATATTCTTTCTTTTGGAAATTTCAAATCTTAAATGTTGATTTACTTGTCATAATCCTAACAAAGATTTCAGATTAGACTGCAACAAATAAGAATGCTCTGACATTTGATTTTCTAGTTTTCTTCTCCTTGTGATTCCTTATCTACGCCATAGTTTTATTTGCACGCAAGGGAGGAACTTCGTAGTCCTCGTAAACACCTTCCCACAGATCATTTGCCTCCATATGTGCCTCCGTTCTTGATGCCCATACATGACAACCTTTACCTTTGAAGATAGGTGGTGCTAGTGCAATTCGAGGATTTTATGAACACATATATGAACAAAAAAGGAATAAGAAAAATTAGTTTCCCCCAATTATATACCCCTCAAGAAGAATTCTCTGATACTACTTTTGTTGGAGTTTTAAAGCTGAACTTCAACTCTAAAACCCGAAATAAAGGAAAGAAGAAAAAAAGAAATATTTATTGTTGAAAAGATAATCTTTCATTGAATTGAAATGGTGCTTAAATACAAGAAAAATGCAACAACTATAGCATATATTTCAGCAACTACTTGCACATGTTTCCATGTTGAATAAACTGCTTCAAGTAACAACTAACTCCTACAAAATAACAACCAAGTTAAACTATGAAAAATGGCTAAAATGCTGGAGAAAGTAAAACAACTTCTTTTGACTAGTTACTGCTCTAATTGAGGCAATTAATCAACATTCTCGTTTTCATTGTTTGATCAACTATTCTTCTATTTTTTGCCCTCAAATGGTGTAGCAGCATCACGGTTAGGGTCAAGTTTTTCCCTCTTGAGACCTGTTTTCAGGAAATCATTGTAACATCTTGCAAGTTGAAATAACTAGGAAGAAGTCAAGAATTGAAAATAGTGATTTTAGGAAATAATGAAAATCTGAAAATATGTTTTAACTTAAGTTAAGGATGAGTTTTGGTCAACTTCAAACGACCATAACTCCTAGCTCAGGAGGATTTAGGTGTGTTTCCAGATATCGTAGGAAAGATCTTGGAATAATCTTTCCAACACTGCCGAGTTTGCGCGATTCCAAGTTCGTATGAGTGAGATATGCCCTTTGGAAGTTGGGCTATTTAGATAAGGAAAGTCTAATCCAAATTTTGGAAGGGTATTTTAGTCTTTTCCTTGCCCAATTGTTTTATTTCGTTTTTGGTAATTAAGTTAGGGTCTAATCAGAATTACACCAGTTTAGAAAAGTTGAAGTTCACGCTAGGGCATGGAGAAAAGAGAAAAGAGGAGAAAGGAGAAGAAAAGTTCAAAGTTCATCGATTTCTTGGAGATTTTCGTGTGGATTTCGCCAAGGATTTAATCCTACAAGTATGTGAGGCTTTCATAACGTTGGGTTCGTTCATCCACGTGCCAAACATGTTTATTTCAGTGTGAATTCATCCTAAAAGAGTTTGAAAGTTGATGTTCTTGATATCTATTCTTCAATTTGATATTGTTCTTGAGTTGGGCTGAAATTGAGAAGTTTCTGAGATCATTACGTCAAATTATTGAGTTGGTTGGAGTTAGGTTCTTAGGTACATCTGCTAGGTATCTGTATCTAAAAAGAATTTGTGAAAAAGAATCGAGTTTGGGCAAATTGGGGCTGGAAAATGAAGAACAAAATTAGATAATCAGTTTTCTTAAATCAAACTCTCTCATCCACTCCAAAATTCTACGCTCAAGGAATTCAAGAAATGCTAAGGTTAGGGTTCATCTTTCAAGATTTTCCTTCAAGGCCTTCAAGAAGATGGTTCTTTTAGGTATGTGAGCTTCCATAGTATTGAGTTTGTTCACCCACACACCAATCATGTTAATTTCAGCGTTAAGTTTGTTCTAGAAAGTTGAAAGTATGATGTTCTTGAAATTAGCTTTAGTTCCTGAGTTTAGATGAGATTATTGAGTTCCTTGATGAAATCATGTCAATTTTACAGTTGTTATGAGTAGGTTCTTGTGTTCATGTATTGTGTATCTAAATCTAAGGAGGAATTGAGAAAAAGAATCGAGTTTAGGTGAATTGGGGTTAGAAAATAAAGAAGGAAAAAGTCAGGCGAATCTGGCACCTTGCTCCGCGTCGTGGACCTGCCTCCCCATTTCATAAATTTTGTCTTCGCGTTGCGGAGAGTTCATGGACCTCTCTGCCTCAATAGTTAATTCGCGATCAAATTTTTTATTTCATCTCCGCATCGCGGACTTGCTTCCAGATAGTGATTTCTTGATCGTTTTTCATGTTTAACTATCTACAAACACTCCTAAACATCACAAGATCATTCCTATCACAAATCACAACCTTGAGTTCATAAATCACATTAATGGTAGAGTTGAGAGTCAAGTCTTGAGAGTTCTTTCGGATATTTTGAGAAAGTCCCTTTGAGTCCTTTGAGGAGTCTTCTACAACTTCTAATAACTTGTTTCAAGACTCGAGTAAGTAAGCATGAGAGTGAGGATAACGTATTCATGAGTCTACACTATAACCTAGATCCTTCGTATCATGAACCATAACTCTTGAATTAATAATTCACATTCAAGAGAGAGTTAAGAGTAGAGTTCAAGAAAGTCTTTGAGTTCAATTGTGAATCCTTTGATATCCGCCATAGATTTGAGCTAAGTTTTGAGAAGTAAGTATGAGAATGAGAAGAGTCGTATACCTGAGTTCCTTATTGATATTTTGACCCTTGAGTCAAGTCGTTCATGCCCATAACTTCCGCATGAATTCCATCAGTTTAGTATCTTTGAAAGGAGTAGTATCTTCAAGTTCTAAGTCTTGAGTATCGAGTTCCTAACCCTTCTGAGATTATAATCCTAATCATGGGACTATTACCTATTACCCATGAAGTTCATGAGTTGAGTTGTTCATGCCCATAATTTTGCATCAACATTATAAGTTGAACAATCTTGAGATGAGAAGTATCTTTGAGTCCTTGAGTTGAGTAGTTCATGCTCATAATTCCGCATGAACCCTCTGAGTTGAGCATTCTTGAAGTTCTTGAGTTCCAAGTATTTGAGTCTATCAATGGTTATTGAAAACCTTGCACTGAGTTGTTCAAGTCCATAATTTGGGGTGAACCATATTTTTAAGAATTCTTTTACAAATGTTTAAACTTGTTTTAAGACTTAAGCTTTGAAATTGAGTAAAGAGTAAGAGTAAAGTTCATGTTCTTTAAAATGATAAATGGTAACTAAGTATTACCAAGAGTAAATGTTTTCACATTTAAAATGAGAGGAAACTGAGATTTCCAAAAGATTTTTGAGCAAGAAAGGGAACACCGATTCCAAGAGAGCTTTTAAGCTATATTTTTGAGTAATTATCTCAAACTAAAGAAAGAGTTTTGTTTTTTTCCAAATATATGAGCTAAGTATATTTTGGGAGTAGTATTGAGCACCGATATGGGGGAGAGTTTGAGTTCAGATAACTCACGTCTCCATAAACCATGTAGCCATCATGGGTAGTAAAGGATCATACTTTTTAGATGACTCCTTAAGATTCTTTTAGCATAGACTAGTGGATCCA
>JAJOOO010016725.1:0-14616 GCA_029582685.1 Solanum piurae | reverse complement strand
ATTTAAATTATATAAAAAATATTATGATAGTATTATTTATTAATTATCAAATAAGTAATATATTTAATTAATTTTCAAAAAAAAAAAAAAAATTCATTCAAACCAATCATAACCTTAAAATGATTTATTAGCACACAATTTTTTTTAATTTATTGGTCCATCAAACATTGGTACATAGGTTGAAGTAAATATTTATCACATGCTATTTAGGGTGGGGTAGTGGTGTGCGTAGAAAAGTGAAATTATTACAATTCATTCCTAAAATGACAATAAATTACAATATGCCAATTTTTATTTTATTCTTGGTTCTATCAATTATTATAGAGTTTTTATTTTATTCTTGGTTCTATCAATTATTATAGAGTTTTTATTTTCCTTCTAATTTCTAATTCTTTTTATTCTAATATATATCAAATCATAGAATCTCTGTCACTCTGTTTGGATTGTTGTTACTCATTGTTTCATAATGTATTGTATTGTATTGTACTCTATTGTATTGTACTGTATGATAGATACAATGTTGGGCTAGACTGTATTGTCTGTTGTTGTTTAATAACATTTTAATTGTTTGGTTTGATTGTATCGTACTGTATTGTAATTTATAAATTTACTAAAATATCCGTAATTATTCTAGGGTAGGAGGTTTGACTATAATTAAATAATATAAGGTAAAGGGTAAAATAATATTCTGAAATATTATGTAAAGATATAATTGGAAAAAGAAATTAAGTAACAATAGGAACACACCAAATCAGTTGTTCCATAAAATAGGGGTTTTCATTGTTACGTAACAACGAAATTTAACAATACAATACATTTTAAGTAACAAACAAAACAAACATTGTAGATCTAGTAACGATACAATACAATATAATGGGTAACAGTGATCCAAACAGAGTGTAAATATATGCGCTAAGGAGCTATATTTCTCAAACGAAAGATAAACTTGTTGATTGTTTTTTTTAATACGTAATAGAGTTAATTACTCTAGAAAAAATAGAATCACATTAAATACATTGTAGCTATTTTCGTACTGGACTTTTCTTTTTCTTTAATGGGCCGACAGAAATTGGCCTAACACTAGTACACAATAACTATAGGTTATAAATCGACAACTTGACATTTGGTCTTAAATGTATTTTCATCCTTCATATACAATGACCAAATGGATATATATTGTCAAAAAAGAATAGAAGATAAAATTGCTTGAAAATTCGACGTTATTGATCAGAAGAGATTTATCCATGTAGTCATTTTATAAGATGTTTTTTTTTTACATAGACAAAATCTAAAAAGTTTATTTCGATTTGTAAATGATCATAGAAGATCATTTCTACGTAAATGGAACTATGGTATTGGTAGCGCATTGAAAGCTCGAATAAGTTGAAGTTCCTAAGTTGAATGGGCCATAACTTGTTTGTAACAATGTTACCAATCAACGTTTAATAAGTTAAGCCCAAACAACAAAACTTGTGTCCCACTTCATTTGGAATGTTTTCTCGAATTATATCAATCACAAATTTAATGACACAAAGTTGTAGTTGCATAACATTACTTTGTTTTGTAATGACATTCTCCGTGACGACTTGCTATTGTATTGGTATACGAGGTTAGTAACACCTTTTGATCGTGAATATCTGAACTGGTTGTTTGTCATTCAAGCATATAAGTCGTGCTCAACTTTCTCCGCATTTTGAACGAGTGCAAGAGATCCAATCACAACAACCAGATAAATATGATTTAAATTATGGGATGATAGATCAGGCTTTCCAAGAATTGTTGAGGCTGAATTCGATGCTAGTTATTGTTCAAGTGTTAGGATCGGTGACTCTAATATGAACTACCGGAGTGTTGTTTTGGAGCTCTAGAGCTTACTAACACCGATAAAGATCAATGTAAGTTGTGAAAATAATTTCTCAATGAAGAACGAGTTCCTTCATCTTATCTTTACTGCTCCACAGTGTGTGAGCAAGGGCAAATTTAGGTCATGAGGATTTCCTGGAAATCAGTAACTTTAGCACAGATTCTGTATTTGTATTGAAAAATTCAGTAACTTTAGCACGAATTTTGTATTCAGAACTCCTCAAATGAAAACAAAAAAACACGACCATAATGAAATGCATCTCAATTTGCACCATCTATTAGCCTTTGGTTCAACTCTGTTTATATGCACTTGTTTTATAAATATATTTATACACTTTTGACTTTAGCTCACTTGACTCTAGCAAGTTTCAAATTGACTAACTAACTTCAAAGTTTGCAACTATATGCCCAATTTAATTTGCTTTCAAATATTGCAACTTGAGAAAAGAAAAGAAGAGATAAGACATGAATCAAGGATAGTAATATTGATCAACAACATACTCCGTACAATTTTATAAGTAGAATCTGGAGAGACCAGACTTTATTCCTACTTTTATTGATAGAAAGACTATATTCAATAGATCCTCGACGCACAGATTACAAGGATACAAAGCTGATTAAGCAACATATACAAATACAGACCGAAAATATGTGATTCCTAAATATGATTAGGAATATACCACAACGATCGGCTATTCAAATCCTCGACCTCCATACCTACTTACAGTCCGGCAAGGGAGAGCCGCAGAGGCATTTGTTATGCAAATAAGAGTAAACATCAAAGCTCTGCAACGTTCCACCTTGTGGAATCTGTCCACAAAGTCTATTATAACTTACATTGAAAAACTGTAATGGTACATCTTTCAATCCTTGTGGTAAGCTACCAAAAATTCGATTATGATTCAAATCCAAAGATATCAAGCTTTCAGTAAACTCCAATTTTGAAATATCAAACTCCAATGAATTCCTCGATAAATCAATTATCTGACTCGTCTTATTCTTCCCAAACAGAAACGAAACATCTCCTTCAAGCTTATTCCTGGAGAAATCAAGCCTGGAAAAATTCAAATCACCTAAAGATGTCGGCACTTTTCCGTTCAAGCTGTTATGTGAAAGGTACAGATCTGGTATATTTGGTCCTTTAAATTTCCCAAACGATTCCGGTATTGTTCCGGTGAGTTTGTTACGATCTAAGTGAATCGCTAACAAATTCGGAAGCTGAGAGAGCGAAGGAGGGATTGTTCCGGTTAATTGATTGTAATTCAACTCGAGCAATGTCAAATTCTTCAGCTGACTAAGGAATTCAGGGATCGGACCTGTAAGATTAGTGAAGCTGAGCCTTAACATTTTGAGATTTGTGAGCTTAGCAATTGCAGGTTGAATTGTTCCGGTGAGATTAGTGATATGATGGAATTGCAATGTTTCGAGATACGGAAGGTCTCCGACGGCTGCCGGAATTTGACCGGAGATATTGGCTTGGAAGACGGTGAGAGCATTTATCCGGTTAGTTTTCCGGTCACATTTTACGACGTACCAGTAACAGCAATCTGTGTTTGGATCCCATGAAGCTAAATGGTAAGGATTGCCCAAATCTTCCTTTATCTGTAAAAGGACTTTTTTGTCCTTTGGATTGCATCTTACTGATAGTGAAGGAGAAGCAAAGCAAAGAAAAATAACTACAAGAAGTGAGAAGTTCATATTCATTTTTTTTTTTTTATGAACAATCTTATGTTATCAACTCAACTCATTGGTATTTATAAAACAAAAAAAAAGAAGTCATATTTTAGCACTATGGATTTTTGGTCAAGAAAAACTGCTTCACTCACATCACATGGTGTGTATACAGTTGACAACAATATATAATAATGCGTTGGCTTTTGAAATTCAAAATTCAATCTATTTTGATTGATTTAAGATGACACCTTCGCTGCGTAAAGCCTGTCTGGATGCCACCACCAGACTCGTATATCCAGCTATGACGCCATATCTGGAAAGGAAAAAGTAAGCAGAACATTCGCATTAACGTTACTTGAGATTTTTATTTTATTTTTCTACCCGATGTCTGGAGTCCACATTGAAGCTCTCGACTACATTCGGATCACGCAATGTAGGACCCATTCAGAGGTGGCGCTCCCAACATGATTTTCTCCATACCCAAGGCTTGAACGTTACTTGAGATACTTCATGTATTTCTTTACAATTGCAAAATAAAATATTTTTATTTCTATTTAAAAACAATTTGACTTATTATTTGAGGATACTTCATGTATTGTTGAAGTTGTTGGACCGGACCTATTTATCATCGTGGTCATATTAAAGATGGATTTTAGCAACTAAATAACTTAGGAACATGGTTAAAGTCCAATATTCACGTTTATTTTGGATACTAATTTAGTGTACGTGTGTGACCCGTGTATATTAATTTGGAAGATGATGAAATGATCATGCCTTATTTGTACAACCATGTATTTGTCATTAAGAAGTTAAAAAAAAAAAAGATATCACAAGTTTTGTTCTTGCCTTGGTGAATTCTGCATCAATATCATTAATAATTGTTACTAAAGAAGATTTTAGTATTTCCTTCAAGTCAGAAGATTGTTCGATATTGTTGTTATTGAGGTTACCCATCAACTTATCCAAAAATATCCTTGCAGCCATATCACTAGCAGAGGATCCAATATGACCATCAAATACTGCCACAGCCCTAATCCTCACCTCTTCAATGTTGCCGCCCCCTACATCATCATAGTCTAATATGTCAAAGTTCATACAACAAGTGTGTTTGGAGGTGGTATATGTATGCATATTATAAATTCAAGCTAATTAAACATTACCAAACAGAGGAATCGTAAAATTTAGGTCACATGTTACTCGATCCTCCTGGTATGACCTTCTTCCTTGCGACGTAGCAAAGTGACAATTTTGAGTTGGAGTTGGAATCGACATTGCTTTTTTTTTTTAAAGAGAATTTACATCTCTTAATAATTTTTCCATCAACTTAGATTCAGGTTTAGACTTAGCTACCTTAACGTTGATAAGAATTCCAACGATGCATGCAATTAAAAATCCAAATATCATAAAATTCCTCCCATTCCAAGCCCTAATCTGTTTTTTCATCATATTTTTACCCCTAAAAAAGAGACGAGCTTTTTACTCTATTGTTTCTTATTCATAATTTCGAAAACTATATTGCATGAAAAAAACTATATTGTTGCGATCTAAGTAAATCGCTAACAAATTAGGAAGCTGAGAAAGCGAAGGAGGAATTGTTCCAGTTAATTGATTGTAATTCAACTCGAGTAATGTCAAATTCTTCTCTAGTATTGTTATGATAATTGTGGTTTCTAGATACCCATATATTCCAAATATTAAAGGGAAAAGCAAGACTCCAGTTTAGCTTGTTATTTAAAGACTCCAGTTTAGCTTGTTATTTATAATTTTTACGACAACTATTAAGGCAATCAACATCATTTGAATCCGCTATATATCCTCCTGATTTCATTCGACATACCTAAATTGTTCCAATATCAATAAATGTTGTTGCAATGTAAAAAAATATGTGTAATGGTTTCGAGCCTTCTACACATGACACAAAGAGAATCAATATTAATACCTAAGAGAATCAATAATAATACCTATAGAGTGAAGATAATGACAAGTAGTTAGGTAGTTATGATTACAAAGACACATAAAAGTTGATGTTCTGGATAGTTATACTACGATTATCCATGACATGTTTATAAGCAAAAGCTGTAGAGAAAAAGCCATGAGGTGATAGGCCAATTCAGGCTCCACATCAGGTGAAATCTTTAGTTCTGCTTCTTATTTTTCTACCTATTTTTCTTCTTGGCTTTCAACTCTTTTTGGTCTTGTTTTTCAACTCCTTTTTGGTCTTGTTTTCCTCCTGTGATGGACTCCGGTAAATTCACTCAAACACAAAAGCCAACAAAAATCACGGCACGTGCCAAAGAAGCACGGTCATTGAACATGCTGCAAAAATGAAAAAAACTCAATAAACATCATCAAAAATCAAATTGAACTAGAAAAAAAAGTTAAAATATATATTTTAAATTAACGGTGTAAATATCAAATTATTACCTAGTAGGTCTGGAACCACCAAAGTATGGATGTCTAAGGGCTTCATCCACATCGATACGCAGATTTGGATAAGCTTTTAAGAGTAGACGTACGAGCTTGAGAAGCTCAACGTCCTGAAATCTAAATTAAAAAAAAAATACTAATTACTTTTAATTATTTTGCAAAATATATGAAGATAATAAAGAAACAACTTAATTATCCTAAATGTAATGGATCCCGATTACGAATGCAATCCGCATATTCATTGTTCGTGCAGGTGCTCAGCTTGGGCAGTCTGATTCACTGCTTCGCCATACATGTGGTACTGTATATTAATGGTGAAAGTTAGTTCTCACACACTTTTTCCTTATTATATACATTTATATTGAATTATTAAATTATTCAATCCTGAAATTATTATTTGTATGTATATACTTACCAAAAAAATGAAATATTTGTCTGAATAACTAATCATTTTTATCATTTTTATCAGCCTCAATGCTTCATAGTTTGTGAGTTCAAAAACATCTAAAGTACCAAGTATAAGCTCCACGGTGGTTTGCCCTACTGTCCAAACATCATGCTTGTATACAAATTATATTAATAATTAATGAATCATCAATATGAACGAGGGAAATTATATGCAACATTAATATTTGAAAATCAGAGAACTAAATTACTTGGTGGAGAGTGGATATTTTACTCAATAATTTTAAAAATGAAACGTCAAGTTAAAATTTCAATCACTCACACTATATATATATTTTCTCTAAATCTCAGGTCATCTTAAAAAAAAAGTAGATCATTGTTAATATTTTTTAATGTTTACTCAAAGTTGCAAAAACAATAAAAGTACATAAACATCATTTTTTTTAAAAATCTTAAACTAAAATATCAATTTAGTAATTGTATTAGTATGTATTTTGTACCATAACAACAAAAGGTAGATTTTTAGAAAAGATAGATATAAAGTTTAAAATTTTTTTTTATTAATGATTTGAACAGAGAATAAAATCAAAAGAAAGTTATAAAGAGAGAAAAAGATTAACGGGACAATATTTCACTATTCACGAGAGAAGAACATACTGTGAAACTTAAATAGTGCGGCGTCTTTCGAAAATAGGGAAAACCTCTAATTTTTGTCCAATTGCATTAATGATTTTTCATTCTTACCATAATCATCTAACAATTTTTTTGAAAAAACATATTTATTTTTAAAATGTGGCATGAACTATCACAATCCCCCAATGCACACGGGAGTGCGTGGTTCAATTTGATGTTTTTCTGATCCGTCAAAATATAAGGGTCAGATTGGGCTCGCTCCATAATTTTCAAAACACGTGTAACTAGGCCAGACCCTGTTAAATTTCAATTCTTATTTTTCTTGCTTTTGCACGTATCAAATGATAATCATAAATAAATGTCATATTGCAATACGTGAAACAATTCAATAAGCATTACCAAAAAAATTAATTAAACTAGATAATAAAACTTGAGAATATATTTGTTAAAGATTAATAGTGGAAGTATTAAGTTATTACTCGATAAAATAGTCTCATTTTACGTTTATGTCCTCCATCTTTGGGTATACACAAGTACATACTTAAACTTGTATAAAGTTAAACAAGTAGACACATTAGTCCTACATGACACAATACACGTAAGATATCACGTAGGATAAAAAATGACATGTATGAGGCCATGTAGGACATGTGTGTATATTTGTTCAACTTTATACAAATTTAAATGTCTACTTGTGTAGACTCAAAGTTGAAGGACATAAATGTGATTTGAAGCCAAGTTAAAGGGCATATTTATGTAGAACTTATAACTTACCTTCATTGAAAACTTTGCTTTCTAGATTTTATTATTGTGATATAAGAAAAGGCTTGTATTCTAAAAATATGGAGGATTTACAAAATATGATTTTGTGTTTAAGATTGGGGTAAAATTTATTTTGAAGATGAATCATATAATTTCTACATTTTGACAAAAGGATATGTTTACGAAATTCACATAGTAGGCGTAGTGTTCCTACTATGTGATATGTAGAGAAATATATATTTACGAAATTCACATAAAAGATATGTTTACGAAATTCACATATCACATAGTAGGCGTAGTGTTATGAGCACTTCTTTAATATTGTTCTAAAAAAGATAAAAGGAACCAATGCTCTGTTCAACCCGTAGCACCTCTCAACCCGCACCTTTCAACCCATACCAAATGCTGCCCAATAGCACATCAAATGTCAAAAAAGTGAAGTAACTATACATGCTACAAAAATGAAAAAAAATCGATTAACATCACCAAAAATTAAATTGAACTAGAAAAAAAATCGAGAATATATATGCAAATCCATATTCGGTGCAAGTTGCAAGCTTCTTCATTTGTTTTATTTTCACAAGTTGAGGAAGCCCAATACACATCTCCGCCACACCAATTGTACTACATAATAATTAAAAATAAATCTTGAAACATTTTTTTAATTAATATAGTGATCATGATTAAGCAACTCATGTGGCACATAGTATTGAAAGTCCAAAACATTCGAAGCCCCATAGTATTGAAAGTCCAAAACATTCGAAGCCCCAAGTATGAACTCCATGATAACAAGACCAACATTCCAAGAATCATATCTGTTTGAAAAGAAACCATAGCATTGATTAATATAATTATTAATAATATTCATTAATATCGAGATGTTAGTTAGAGTTAGACTTTTAAGATTAGTTAGTTAGAAATACAGTTAAGTCGTACTGATTAGTTATTTAGCTGAATTGATTAGTGTAATTTGATTAATCTAGCTGGCAGTTGTTGCAAGTAGTTAGTGGTTTTGTATAGAATATTAAATTATTACCTAGTAGGTCTGGAATCACCAAAGTACAGATGTCTAAGGGCTTCATCCACTTCGATTAGTTGATTTGTATCAGCTTTTAAGAGAAGACGTACGAGCTTAAGAAGCTCAACGTCCTAGAATCTACATTTAAAAAAAAATACTAATTACTTTTAATTATTTTTCAAAATATATGAAGATAATAAAGAAACAACTTAATTACCCCAAATGTAATGGATCCTGATTACGAATATAATCGGCATATCCATTGTCCGTGTAGGTGCTCAGCCTATTCATTTTTTCTATGACAACACTATCGGGCAGCATACATTGCTTCGCCATACCTGCATTACTATGTATTAATGGTGAAAGTTAGATCTCACACACTTTTTCCTCATTATATACATTTATATTGAATTATTAAATTATTCAATCCTAAAATTATTATTTGTATGTAGATACTTACCGAAAAATGGAATATTTGTCTGAATAACTATTCCTTTTTATCAACTTCAATGCTTCATAGTTTGCGAGTTCAAAAACATCTGGAGTACTAACTATAAGCTCCACGGTGGTTTGCACTATTGTCCAAACATCATACCTATATGAAAATCATATTAATAATTATTGAATCATCAATATGAACGAGGGAAATTATATGCAACATTAATAATTGAAAATCAGAGAACTAAATTACTTGGTGGAGAGTGGATATTTTACTCAATAATTTTAAAAATGAAACGTCAAGTCAAAATTTCAATCACTCACACTATAATTTATATATATATATATATATCAAAAATAATAGAAGTACATAGACTTCATTTTTTTTTAATCTGAAACTAAAATATCATTTTAGTAATTGTATTAGTATGTATTTTGTACCACAACAACAAAAGGTAGATTTTAAGAAAAGATAAAATAAAGTTTAGAAATCTTTTTTATTCACGGTTTGAACAATATTAGAGAATAAAATCAAAAGAAAGTTATAAAGAGAGAAAAAGATTGATTGGAAAATATTTCACTATTCACGAGAGAAGAACATACCGTGAAAATTAAATAGTGCGGCGTCTATCGAAAATAGGGAAAACCCTCTAATTTTTGTCCAATTGCATTAATGATTTTTCATGCTTACCATAATCATCTAACAAAAAAAATTGAAAAAACATATTTATTTTTAAAATGTGGCATGAACTATCGCAGCCCCCAATCCAAGGAGTGCATGGTTCAATTTGATATTTTTCTGATCCGTCAAAATATAAGGGTCAGATTGGGCTCGCCCCATAATTTTCGAAACACATGATGTAACTAGGCCAGTCCATATTAAATTTCAATTCTTATTTTTTTTGCTTTTGCACGTATCAAATGATAACCAAAGATAAATGTCATATTGCAATACGTGAAACAATTCAATAAGCATTACCAAAAAAGTAAATTAAACTAGTTAATAAAACTTGAAAATATATTTGTTAAAGATTAATAGTGGAAGTATTAAGTTATTACTCAATAAAATAGAAACAACAAAATAACATTTCATCTATCTATTATGTTTGAAAAACCTTTACAATTTTAGGAAAAAATTAAGAATAAAATGTTTGAAACAATTTGTTAGGTTTGTAAAATAAATTGCAACCATATAAATAAATAATTTTATTTTTTAAGATTATAAATTCAATTTATGTTTTTTTTTTATATTACTGATACTTTCAACTTAGAGATGAGCTTGTGACCTTATGAAAATAAAATAATGTAATGACTATTACCCGAGATGAAATGAATCTTGATTACGAATGTAATTGGCATATCCATCGGCAGTGCATGTTGCGAGCCTCTTCATGTGTTTTACTTTCACAACTTGAGGAAGCCCGATATACTGCTCCACCATACCAGTCATACTACATTGTTAAAAATAAATCTTGAAACATTTTTTAATAATAACATACAACATATTGATTGATTAATTTGATCAAATTAAAAATTATTACTTAGATGTATATTTACTTACCACACAGTGGAATGATCATCAGAATAATCGCGTTTAAGTAGCTCAACTGATGTATATTATAGGAAGCCGTTTATTCAAATATGTGCACAACAATTTTCTTTCAATTTTTTTTGTTAATTTAAACTTCACGAAATGATTTTCTGTTTTTAATTTAATGATCAATATCCAAAAATTAAATATCACAAAAAAAAATAAAAATAAAAAGAAATGATAACCTTCAATTTGCATATATACATATTTATGTGCTAATTTAAAAAAATAAATCAATTAAATACTACAAAAGAAGTTGGGAACATATAAAAGAAATTATAACCTTGGATTTGTATATATACATACTTATGTACTAATCTAAAATATAAATAAATTGTGTAAATAAAATTATGAAACATAAGTATTTTCTACAAAAAAAAAAAAAGTATTTCCAATTGATAAATAAAAAGGAAACAAAAGCTTTACCCACTTTATATAATTTTAACTTTCATCATCCATTTAATTAGACATCAAATCAATAAATCAAGGTTTAATGAAACAAAAAAGGCAAAAAAAACAAAACAAAAAGTATCACTCCACCCTATCTAATTTAAACTTTTGTTGCCCCTGTCCATAAATTAGACATATACGATTGAAATATATATGGGAGAATATGAGAAGTGAAAAGGCTTATAACTGATTTGAAATATAATATTTAATGTAAAATCACGTCTTTTTAGATTCTTCAATGTAGCATTGCGGACTCAAAATTGGAAAATGTCGAGAGAAGTGTCCTTATGCTATTGTGTAATGAAAATTAGATCTTCTGAGTTTATAAACGTAGTTGAAGATCAATAGGACCACATTTTGATGAGAAGTGCAATACTAAACTGGATTTTTAGACTTTAAATATAGATATAATTGTGCAACCCATTAAGATGTTAAACATTTATTAATAAGGCTTTTAAATTCCTTGAAAATGGTATATAACATGGTATTTATTCTAATGAGTTTCTTTGCCTAAAACATAAAATGAATTCACATTTAATATTAAGACAATTCATAATTACAATTTACAGCTAACTCTCGCAATTCTCCAGCAACAGTTTCACAATTGTGCTTTAATATTTCTTAAACAACGTGTTTATGACCTTTAAACTTATGTAAATTAAATAAGAAAAAACAAAAGAGGAAATTATTAAAAAAAGATGAGAAGATAAATAATTTTTAATTAATCAAATATTTTAATTTAGTATAGGGACAAAATGGTAATCCAATTTTAACTCCTACTTGTGTAAGTAGAGAGATTGTTTCCGAGAAACCTATCAATTACCTCTAGTGGTATGCACATGGCATAATCTCAAACTTATTTCATACGACCAAGTAATTTTCAAGGTCAGTGACGCACTGTTTGAAACTCGGTGGCTAATAATTCATCCCTCCATCCTTGTCCACTTAAATATCAAGGTTCAAACTTCCCATCACCAAATCACGACTATTTAACAAGATGAGAGTTTTTTTTGGAACCGCGGGATAACCGCAACCGATACGGCCTCTGCCTTTTGGGTGAGCACTTGCGCATTGGGTAAACCCCCACGGTGTAATAACCTGCAAATCACACAGTAGATGTAAACCGCACCAAGCAAGCCTCATGCGACAGGCTATGTTACTATACCAACTTTTTCATAGATAAATTTTCTCTCCCTAAAACCTCTACATACAAGTGGAACCAGAAACAACTGATAAATCATCTACAAGAGCTCCCTTGATCCCAATGGAACCAAAACGACTGATAAATTATCATTGCTGCCTTCTAAATATGCTTTCTGAATGAGTTGATGAGCCAATAATGATGGATTTGAATAGTCCTCTACTTCATTTAGAAAATCACACACTGCTTGGGGAGTTACACTTTCAAATATGCCATCAGATGCCACCACCAAAAACTCATTTTTTGAAGTTAAAGATAGCCAATCAGTCACCTCTGGATCAGCTATGATGCCATATCTGAAAAAATAGCACAACAAATCCATCAACGTTATGATATTCACATGTTATATGCATCAAATACAAGAACACTTATGTAATCATGAAACAGGAACTGCAATGCATTGAACAGATTAACCGCCTTCAAGAAGTCGTACCTTTTCAAAGGAACATCACCAATAGCTCGAGTCATGAGAAAGTGGCCCATGAGAAGAGGAACAAAATCAAGGATGGATTTAAATACACCTCCAGAAGCTTCAACCCTAGCCTTCTCGTCCAACCTATGTGCATTATGATCACTCGTCAACTCCTTGGCGAAAAGACCACCCAAGGAAGCAGCACCTACACAGTGATGTCTCAGAACACAAATCAAATACAATATTAACATCTACTATTTCAGCAGCAGTATTTGTAACCTGCAATACTAAAATTATTCTGAAAAACATAAACTCTTGGGAATAGGATATTTGAGAAACTATAACGTACAGTATCATCTGATCCCCGGGGATGACAATACTACTACTAGGCCAATGATGCAAAGTTTGAAACTAGGTGAATAATAGGTCGACCACTTTATCCTTCTCCACTTAACTACCAAGTTTTTCTCTGTGGCGGGATCTGAACCCATGGCTTGCTTTGATGCGGTCGTTCTCCATATAATCCTAATTGGGGTGTTACTATCTTTCAAGGGAAACTTAAAAATTTCGTTCAAAAAGTTACAAACATCATTATGAAAAGGAAGACAGAGGAAGTATCAAACTCGTAATAATAGAAGAGCATAACAACAAAACAGAAGAAAATATCACCCTCACCGTCTTCATGAGATATTTCTTTCTGAGAGCAAAGAAAAGCCTTTGAATCGCCAACATTTGCAACTAAAACATGATTGTTATATATGAGGGCAACAACAGCAGTAGAACCCGCATAAAGATGATATTCGAAAGCAACCTAAAGAATGTGAACAACCAAGTCATTAAGAAGTTAACAAAAAGAAAAAAATATCACTAGTATTGTCCTTGCCTTGGTGAATTCTGCATCAATATCATTAATGGTTGTTACTAAAGAAGATTTTAGTATTTCCTTCAAGTCAGAAGATTGTTCAATACTGTTGTTATTGAGGTTACCCATAAACTTGTCCAAAAATATCCTTGCGGCCATATTACTAGCAGAGGATCCAATATGACCATCAAATACTGCCACAGCCCCAATCCTCACCTCTTCAATGTCTCCGCCCCCTACATCATCATAGTCTAATATGTCAAAGTTCATACAACAAGTGTGTGTTTGGAGGTGGTATATGTATTCATATTATAAATTCAAGCTAATTAAACATTACCAGACAGAGGAATCGTAAAATTTAGGTCACATGTTACTCGATCCTCCTGGTATGACCTTCTTCCTTGCGACGTAGCAAAGTGACAATTTTGAGTTGGAGTTGGAATCGACATTGCTTTTTTTTTAAGAGAATTTACATCTCTTAATAATTTTTCCATCAACTTAGACTCAGGTTTAGACTTAGCTACCTTAACGTTGATAAGAATTCCAACGATGCAAGCAATTAAAAATCCAATTATCATAAAACTCCTCCCATTCCAAGCCCTAATCGGTTGTTTCATCATATTTTTACCCCTGAAAAAAAAAAAGATGAGCCTTTTACTCTATTGTTTTTTCTTCATAATTTCGAAAACTATATTGCATGAAAAAACAAAAAAGAAGAAGAGAGAAATAGTACCTATGTCTGGCCATATCGACGGGGAGAAAACAGCAGCAGTAGCAAATAGAATTGCCAACCGGAGACGATGAACCCTAGCTCTGTTCAGCACAAGTTTGGGGCTTTTACTACACGAAATATAATGTGAAAAATTGAAAATAGGCAAAC
>JAJOOO010016724.1:0-15163 GCA_029582685.1 Solanum piurae | reverse complement strand
AACTTAGGTTGTGATTATAATGTTAAGTTATTTAGTTTATAATTAAGTTAATTATTCTATTTCATTAAGATTAAGGAGCTCACTAATTAATTTTTATTGATTCGTCTTATTTAGTTTTTAGCTGAATTACCAACTAAATTCATTTCGGTTAAAATGTTAATTCAATTTGGTTACATCTTTAATCCATGTTTTTCCTATTACAAATTTAACCAATCTTTTACCTCCATCTAAACCCATTTTAAGACAATTTTTGGGCCTTCTCAGATTTCTGCAATCCAGTGGCCTACCAAATAACCCAAAAATCGGCCCATTTTTTCCTTTTCCTCCAACCTTTCCAGCAGCCCACATCAATTCCTAACAATACAATACACCATCAACACCTTACAAAAAACAACTACAGCAGCCCACACCAAAACTGCCAGCCCATTTCCAACAATATAACGATACATACAGCAACCCATACAACAAAAACAGTAGCTGACCCCACCCCTGCTTGTCTTCTTCCTCGCGAATGAAGCAACCCAGAGCGATTCCAGCAACCCGAATCGCGAGAAGCGCGTGTCCTCGCTCGTACGAGAATCTTCTCGAATCATACAGGTGTCGAAATCTCCGCACCTCAAGCGTCCTTGTTCCGAATCGGACGACTCTCCTCTCTTTTCCGTTAGAAATTGGTACAAAGACAGCTTTCAACATTATCCTCTAGGAAAAAATTCAAATTTCGAATTTGAATCCATCCAAATTCACCCGCTTCATCCCCTTCTAATTCCATTCTCCCCCTATAAATATTCTCTTTCGTTCACTGTTTGAAGGGGTTTTTTTTTTCAACCCTTGAGAGAACTTCAATATATATATATCATAATACGTTAAAAAAAAAAAACATTAAGTTTCACAAAATAGCTTTGCCTAAATTTTATTCTTAGAAATTGGAAGGTCTAGAATTTTTAGTTTTTCGAATTGGAAGACTCCTCCGGCGGACCTCTATTTGTTGTGGTGGAAGCTGCCTCGTGGTTAAACTCGTCGTCCCGGAACGCTTCCCGGAAAAAGATAATCTTTCATTCATGTTCTTGCTTTAGTCTTGTTCTAATTTTACCACTTTTAAGAGACTTAATTCTACAAAAGTGTAACTTCATTATCGATTTTAGTTTTCCAAGTGTATTAAGTCCTCTCATTTACTCACTGCTTTTGTTCAATTTGTTGCTTAAAATTTCTCCAGTAAAGGGATTGAATGAATGATGTTGATTTTTGTTTACTTATCAATCCATGAGGGTACGAATTTACGGAAGTAGCTTTTCTCTCTTAAGTTTCTCTATTGTCGTCTTATCTTGTTTAGTTTCTTCATAGCTTCCTAATTTGTTGTTTTCATCTAATATCTCATGAATTTATGGTACATTCGAGCATAAACTGATCGATTCGGTTTAGGCAAAAGTTTGAATATTTAGCATGTGATTCCTTCACAATAAACATGATCTTATTACCTTGGTTTGTGCTCCAAATATATTACTCCCTTGCTGTCTTTTCTTTTAAAATTTAATGTTAGAACATGTTTGAATGCATTAAAAGAGTCTTCATTGGCTTTGTTGGTTATGGGTGTTCACTGGAAAGTAGAAATTCATGTTGAAACAGTAGGTAATGTGTATTACTTGTTAAAGTTGAAGTTTAAGGCAACTTCACCGTATTGCTAGCTATCGGGACCCATGAATTTTGGGTATGCATATTTATATAATCTTTTGATTGAGCATCATTACAGTGATCAGTTTAAACTAATTGATTCGAATGAGTGTATGAGCCTGTTCACCTTTTCGCAATAGTAAATTTGTATGAATCTTATGCCATAATTAAATAATCATGAAATGTGCTTGCTTTAGTTGGTTAGTATTTGTTTGTTGTGGATCTTAGACGTTAAAATAGTGATTTAAATAATTGTCACTTTATCTTTAGTATGATGGGGTCTTCATTGTCTTTGGAGTCAGTATCTTTTTATCTAGATCTATGTCATATCAATTCGATAGAGTTATTTGTTATATTTTGTTGAGGGAAACTATGATTTGTTTTAAATGTTATAGTTTTGTCATTGTTTATTAATCCTTGTCTTCTCATTTTGATGCATGTAAAATCTGCCTGAGTTTGCCACGAACTCATTCTTTTGCACTTCGAGAGAGCCATGAAGGCTCAAACACCTCTATTGAGTCAGTCAGTCCTTAAAGTCGACGAACAGGTCCTGGAGTTGAAAGGACACAACAATTTGGAGAATTGAAAATTGGGCCAAAGGCCCAATCTTAATTTCAAAAAATTGTATTTTGTTATTTTGGGCCTAAGCCCACTTATTTGCTATACTTGTTAGTTCTTAGGACAGGTACAAGTGACTCAAATGGGCCAAAGGCCCAAAACAAAAATGGGCCCAAGTGTTGGTCCAGGTGGACAGAAAAACCAAACTTGGGCCCGAGTCTCTTTCCCTCTTCATTTTTATTATGTTTATTTACTTGTTAATATTTGTTGCTAACCTTAAGGTCAAACAATTCAAATCCTTGAAAGACACCAATTTTGAATTAATCGCTTAACTAAATTATTCGTCTTGACTTAAAAATAAATAAATAAGTTTACAAAATATTTTACTTGAATAATATTTTAATATTTTCTCTTAAAATGGTCCTAACCAAAATAGTTCAATTTTTGCAATTTAAGCTAAGTTAAGTTATTTCAGCCAAATAAATTAATTATCGGATAACCGCGTATTAGCGGGCATTTTCGAGTGCTTTCAAATCCTTCCCGAAATGCTAATATGAACCTCAAACCCCTTTAAATATTTTCATTAGATTCCTGTTTTAATCTATTGAAAATCAGTTTTCTTGATTTTTCTTAAAAATTAAGTGGCGACTCTTAAACCAGTCTTATTATATTTTTAAATAAAACAAGTAACATATAAAAACTGTAAAAGTAAGGGAAATTTCATAAATTACAATATGTTTAGACAAAGAATCACCCACGACTTGTATAAAATCTATGTAAATTGTAACGACCTGTTCCCGTCGTTATAGAAATGCCTACGGGGGAAAATTTGGGGCCGGAAAACTTTTTTGTAGTATTTAGATTTTCCCAACCTTGTCCAAATTTGGACGAAATCGGAGTCTTTGAGGTGTAGGGAAATATGGTAACAATCGGGTGAAGTATTTATGATTTTTATTACATGAGTGGTTAGATAACTCGTTAAGGAATCCGTACGATTTTACGGAATTGAATTTGGGTGAGTAGAACTCCCGGGATCGACCTTAGTGTAAAGGGTATTTTCTGAGCGTCATTGGTTAGAGGTGTGTTGTGAAAGGGGAAATTTGGAATTCTTTAAATAGCTCTCTGTTTCGTTCCAGTCGCTTTGGCGCTGGTTTCTTCCGCTCTGACGAGGCCGCTGTGGCGGGGTGGTGGCCGTTGTGGCGGGCTCGACGCGACTTAAGGTCATTAATAAACCCTTAAACGATCTTATTTGGCACTTTTCGATTTTTAGAGCTAAAGAACGAAGCCCAGGCGACTTCTACTCATTTTTCATCATTCTTGAGGCTAAAGGTAAGCTTTTCACTCCCCGAATTCATTTTTTGATTCGTAAAATGCAATAGAATAGGTTAATATTGATGGGGGAGGGTTTGGTTATAAATTATATGGTGGAAACAACCCTAAATTGGATTATTGGGATCATGAGTTTGATCTAAGGTTCATAAAATTGTTATAGTTTCGGGTAATTAGCGATTGTTTGTTGATTCCCGTGTTATTATGATTGTTTGTAGACAAAGAACAAGCAGAACGAATTAGGAAAGGGAAGGATCAAGTTTCTTAGGGTTTCGAGCTTGTTTCAAGGTAGGTGATTGTTGTGATTCTATGATTGTGTGATGTATGCTTGTTCTTGCTTCATTATGATACTTGTATATGTATGAATGTTGCACTGTTGATCACACTTGTTATAAATGAGATAGAGAATTGATGAATGCCATGAAATCATGACTTAAATGTATGATCTTGACGATATACTTGTGATTGTGATTGTGATGTGTGAATGAGATCGGTTTCCACATTCCGACATAACTAACATAGATCGGTTTCCACGTTTCGGCATAAAAATGGGATCGGTTGCCACGTTTCGGCATAAAAATGGGATCGGTTGCCACGTTCCGACATGCTAACTGTTTGGGTTTGGGTTTCATGAGAGGACCCATGATTTGATATAAAATGTGAAACTGATCGTTGCTCGTAAATGTTGATAATGTTGTATATATTGATATATATGCATGTGATTATATTGTTGTCTTGACTTGCTTATGTTGCACTTAGTGGGATAGCCGCATGATCCTACCATTACACTCTGGTTGTGTACTGATAGTGCATTTGCTCTTATTTTTGTTGAGCACATGGCATCTTCAAGTGGCTACTGACAGACCTCGCTTAGGAGATCAATGATCGTCGCTTCAAATTCAAGGGTGATCCAATTCTTCCAGGCTGCCATGGAATTCTCTTTCGTCTATGTCCACCATTTTACGGACTTAGACATTTGTTTTAGCTAGTTGATTAGTTCATTAGTTGAGGTTGTATCCCTTTCTTGTTTAAACTTGGTTCATTGTTAAAATGTTTTGGTACATTGAATTTCAGGTTCTAGGTTGTTCTTTCGCATTGTTAGTTATTATTGTTAGACTTTTATTAGAGTTTATGGGAACTCTATTTTTATATCCTTAGTGTTTGACTTAAATGTCTTAGTTATTGTTTTAGTTGCTTGGTTTGGGTTGTAGTAATGGTTCTCCCACCGGAGTGTGAGTGTGGTGCCAATCACGACGGTTTGAGTCGTGATAAAGTTGGTATCAAAACCTAGGTTCGTTGATCTCGATGTACCAAAATGAGTCTAGTAGAGTCTCGCAGAACGGTACGGGAATGCCTTTACTTTTCTCCGAGAGGCTATAGGACTTTAGGAAATCTCTCTGTTTTCTCTTGTCTCTTTTCGTGCTATGACTTGATTCCAATTGATATCTGTCGATTCAAATTGGTATCTAACCTCCTTCACTTTTATGTCCGCAGATGGTTAACACTAGATTCAACGGCGTCAGGTCCGTAGCTCCTTTCAATGCTCTGATTGAGGAATCTGCAACGAGAGGTCACGATCGAGGCAGAGGTAGAGAAGAGCTATGGGTAAAGGTCGTGGAAGAGTAGCGCCTGTTGGAAATGGAGCTCATGTTGAGAATGCTCCCGTAAACAAGAACCCTCATGTGCATCATGAAGAGATTGAATATGAGAATGTTGATGTTGAAGATGTTGAGGATGTGGGACAAGAGGAAGAGGTGCAGGCTGGGACTACATGTGTTCCTCCTTTGGATCTAGTGTTAGATCAACAGATCATGTCGTTCTTAAAGGGATTGGTTGGTCCTAGAGTGCTTCCTTCTTCTTAAGCAACTCAAGCTCCTACTAATCATCATGTTGCTAGCACTGCGCCTAATGTGGGTGGGACTGGAGGTAATGATGCTTTGTTCCGTCCTTTGTTGGGTTCTGTTATGACTGGTAATGAGCATGAACTGTTGACTAAGTTTCTGAAGCTAAAGCCTCATGTGTTTCTTGGTTTTGAGAATGAGGATGCTTATGAGTTCATTCTGGATTGCTATGAGAGGCTTCATAAACTGGGTATTGTTCATCAGCACGGGGTTGAGTTTGTGTCCTTCCAACTTCAAGGTGAGGTTAAGCAGTGGTGGAGAGCTTATATGAAATGCAGATCTTCTACTTTACTTCCACTTACTTAGACCTAGTTTCATGCTCTGTTTCTAGAGAAGTATGTGCCTAAGATTTTGAGGGATCACAAAAAAGATGAGTTTATGGCTTTGGAGCAAGGTGGTATGACAGTGGCTGCTTATGAGGTCAAGTTCCATGCTTTGTCTACATATGCTACTCAATTGGTGACTACGGAGGAAGAGAGAATCCAATTATTTATTAGGGGGCTAAATTATGAGTTGCAAGTACTATCTGTTCATATGACTTCTGCAGGGAAAAGCTTTAATGAGGTGACATACTATGTTAAGAAAGTGGAGGGGGTGAGGCGAGACGGTCAAGCTAAGGCATGGGCAAAAAGGGCCAATAATTCGGGTAACTTTCAAGGTTCTTATTCCAAGGGGTCTGAAAGGCTAATGCTTGCAGCCAAGCCAATTCAGTCCGCTATGCCCGCCTCTACAGATAGTTACTCGGAAACTCCATCTCATAATTTTCAAGATAGCCAGGGAGTCGTGCCTTCGACGGGCGGCAAACCATCTTTTGATCGTACTTGTTACGACTGTGGGGGAACCTGGGCATATGAGAAGAGATTGTCCCCACCCGCGTGTGTTAGATTCCACGCAGCAGTAGTCTAGAGCAGTGGTACCCGTGGGGAATGGTAATAATGGTCGAGGGCGTCCACAAGGTGGGCGAGGAGGTAATCAGCGAGGCCGTGAAGGTAGAGGAAATGGTAATGGTAATGGAGGTAGGGGTAATGCGCAACCATGCAGGGAAGTGGCTTGTCATGATGATAGGGCTCAGTGTTATGCTTTTCTGGGCAAAAATGAGGCAGAGGCGTCTGTTGCAGTGATCACATGTACTATTCTCGTCTGTGATCGAATAGCTAATGTATTGTTTGATCCGGGTTCTACTTATTCATATGTATCCGTGAGATTTGCCTTAGATTTTGATATGATTTGTGATATACTTGATCCCCCCCTCCATGTTTCTACCCCAGTTGGAGAGTTAGTCATAGTTACCCATGTCTATCGTGCTTGCCCTATTTTGTTTATGGGTTTTCAGACTTGGGTTGATTTAGTGATTTTGGATATGATTGACTTTGACATAATCTTAGGCATGACTTGGTTGTCCCCATATTATGCTGTGCTTAATTATAATACTAAGTCTGTAACTCTATAAATTCCGGGAAGGGAAAAATTAGAGTGGGAAGGGTGTGTAAGTCTAAGCAAGCTAAGGTTATATCCTCCATTCGAGCTAGTAAACTGGTAGAGTAGGATTGTTTGGCTTATTTGACTCATATTAGGGATGTTGAGATTGAGGCTCCCATCCATTGAGTCTATTCCTGTGGTGTCTGAATTTAGTGAAGTGTTTCCTAATGATTTGCCTGGTATGCCTCCGTATAGAGATATAGATTTTTACATTGATTTAGAGCCTGATACGCGTCCCATCTCTATCCCTCCATATCGCAATGCTCTAGTAGAATTAAGAGAACTTAAGGCTCAAATCCAAGAGCTTCTTGATAAAGGATTTATTCATCCTAGTGCTTCCCCTTGGGGTGCTCCAATTTCGTTTGTTAAGAAAAAAGATGGTAGTATGAGAATGTGTATAGATTATCGGCAATTGAATAGGGTCACTATTCGAAATAAGTATCCCTTGCCTCAAATAGATGATCTTTTTGACCAATTGCAAGGTGCATCAGTTTTCTCTAAGATTGATCTAAGGTGTGGCTACCATTAATTGAAAATTAGGCCTGAGGATGTGCCCAAGATGACATTTAGAACTCGCTATGGACACTATGAGTTTTTGGTTATGTCGTTTGGTTTGACCAATGCGCCTGCAGCTTTCATGAGTTTGATGAATGGGGTGTTTAAACCATTAATTGATTAGTTTGTTATAGTCTTTATTGATAATATTTTGGTTTATTCGAAAAGTGAGGAAGAACATGTCAACCATCTTCGAAGTGTTATGGGTGTTCTTGGAAAGCAAAAGCTATATGCTAAATTTTCTAAGTGTGAATTTTGGTTGAAATCGGTTGCATTTTTGGGGCATGTAGTTTCAAAAGAAGGGGTAATAGTTGTAACACCCCAGAAACAAATGTGAGCTAAGACTAGAACCGTCCTTCGTGGTGAGTAGGATTTTACTAAGGAATTTAAAATTTCTTAAGTATTAAGGTCAGGTCACTAGATGTAGCACCTTGAGTTTCAAAAGAGAATTAAATCTGAAATAGCAAAATCTGAAAGTTTGCAAGTTAAGCTAAGTATGAGTTTTGGGTCAACTTCAAACAACCATAACTAAGTAGGTGTGCTACCAGATACTGTAGGAAAGATCTTTGAATTATATTTCCAACGCCACCGAGTTTTCTCAGTTTTGAGTTTGTATGAGGGAGATATGTGCATTCGAAGTTGGGCTGTATAGATAAGGAAAGTCAAATACCGAATTTTAGAGGGGTATTTTGGTCTTTTCCTTACCAAATCAGATTTAATTATTTTTTAGTAAGGTTTTAAGGGTCTAGTCCTATTAGGTTCAGTTTTTTTAATCCTAAAATTATCCTAGGGTTTTAGTTGAGAGTTCAAGAAGAGAAAAGAAGAGAAAATAGGAGAAAGGAAGAGAGGATCAAGCGTTCGTCGAGATGCTTGCGTCTTGTTGCGGATTTTCGCCATGGGTTTAATCCCTAAGAGGTATGTAAGCTTCCATAGTGTTGGGTTTGTTCACCCACACGCCAAACATATTATTTTCAGCGAAGTTTCGTTCTCAAAAAGTTGAAGGATTTAAGTTCTTGATAGGTGTTCTTGAAGTTCTTTCTAAATCTTGTTGTGTTGAGTTTTTGATGATATTTTGAGATCAGAGTGAGTGTTTTAAGGTCTGTATTGAGTATATTAGAGTGTACTTATGTTAAGTAATTGATTCTAAGTGATTGAGGAAGAAACCGTTCGATTCTAGGCGAGTTAAGGTGAAAAAATGAGCAAAGAAATTCATCGCGTTTTCTGGGTTGGGTCAGCCAGAGCGCCCCAAACCCTCCTCTGAAGTTTATGGGCTGTCACCCCGCACCACCCATAGCGCCAGGGTCGCCTGCCCCATCCAATTTGTCGTTGGTTGCCCTATTTGAGTTCGTTTAAAGTGCACCTTCACTCTATTTCAATTCTAACTACTCTAAGATACTTATAAACACATAAAATCATTCCTAACATGATCATAACCTTGAATTCATAATTCAAATTCAAGGTAGAGTTGAGAGTTAAGTTTTGAGAATTTATTCGAACATTTCGAGAAAGTCCCTTTGAGTCCTTTTGTGGAGTCTTCTACAACTTCTAGTAACTTGTTTCAAGACTCGAGCAAGTGAGTATGGGAATAAGGAGAATGTATTCATGAGTTTACTTTGTCATCATGACATCTTTCATATCATGAACCATAACTCTTGAATTCATAATCCACATTCTAGAGAGAGTTAAGAGTAGAGTTCAAGAAAGCCTTTGAGTTCAATTGTGAAACCTTTGAGATCCATCATCAATTTGAATTAAGTTTTGAGTAAGTAAGTATAAGAATTAGAAGATTTGTATCATGAGTTTCATAATGTTATGTAGACCTACGAGTCAAGTCGTTCATGCCCATAAATTCTGCATGAACTCCATAAGTTGAGTATCTATGAGAGGAGTAGTATCTTCAAGTTCTAAGTCTTAAGTATTGAGTTTCTAACCCATTTGAGATTATATTTCTAATCATGGGACTATTACATATTACCCATGAATTCCTTGAGTTGATTTGTTCATGCTCATAATTCCGCATGAACCCTCTGAGTTGAGCATTCTTGGAATGAGTAGTATCATTGAAGTTCTTGAGTTCTATCTATGGTTATTGAAAACCTTGCATTGAGTCGTTCAAGTCCATAATTCGGCGTGAACCATATTTTTAAGAAGTCCTTTACAAAGGTTTAAACTTTGTTTTAAGACTTAAGCTTTGAAGTTGAGTAAAGAGTAAGAGTAAAGTTCATTTTATTTAAAATGATATATGGGAACTAAGTATTTCCAATAGTAAATGTTTTCACATTTGAGCAAGAAAAGGGAACATCGATTTGAAGAGAGCTTTTAAGTTGAGTTTTGAGTAATTATCTCAAACCAAAGAAAGAAATTTGTTTTTAAAACATATGAGCTAAGTATATTTTTGGGAGTAGTATTGAGAACCGATATGGGGATGCGAGTTCATATTAACTCAAGTCTTCATAAATCATGTAGCCATCATGAGTATTTTTGGGTTATACTTTTTAGATGATCACATAAGTTAAGCTAGTGGATCCACTAAGTTAAGCATTCTATATGACGGCAAAGTATAGGATAGTTCTGGCAGCGTGGGCAAGACGTTGTATCACTACTTAGACTCATAGTGGTGGTTGTCGGTTAGAGAAACTCCCACATAAATTATTTTAATTTACTATATGAGTAAAGTTGAGTTTGTTATTGCATTTTCTTTAACGAACTAAGTTGTTTTCCACTGTTTTAAATGCTTTAATTATATTGCATGTGTATTGTTGCTTTATATTGAGCTGAGTATCTAGAGTTGAGTATCCAAAGTTGAGTATCCAGAGTTGAGTATCCAAAGTTGAGTATCCAGAGTTGAGTACCCAGAGTCGGATATCATATCTTTGAGTCGAATGTCATATCCTTGAGTTGAGTATCTAATCTCTGAGTTGAGTATCTTATTCTTGAGTACTTTTGAGTTGAGTAGTTTTGAGTATCCTTGAGTATTCCTTGAGTTGAGTGAGTTTGAAAAGAGGTAAGTATGTTTCCATTTTTATCAAGTTCAAGCTTATGTTATGCTTTAGAATTCCCCTTACATGCTCGTAAATTCCACGTACTGAGCCATTTGGTCTGCATCTTCTCATGATGCAGACACAGGTATTCAGGATCATCAACATGAGCTTCATTAATACATCAGAGAGTTCGAGTTAGCTATGGTGAGCCTCCTTGCTTCCGGAGGATTTCATTTACCTTTTAGTTGTATCAGTTGTTAGGATGTCGTGGGTCTTGTCCCGACTTCTATCTTTATCAGTTAGAGGCTTCATAGATAGTCAGTATAGTTGAGAAGTCTGTAATATTCATTTATTTTATTAAATGTTTTAAATACTTAAGTTGCCTATTTTTTGGCGAGTTGAATATATTATTTTTATTCAAAGTTATCTATCCAGTATTGTTAAGATTTTCTTAAAGTTGAGTTTATTGAATTTTATTCAGTTTTAAGCTTTTGCATGCTTAAGTTAGTCTTCCGCTTGTAGTCAGCCAGGATGAGGGTTCGCTTGGGGACCATCAATGGTTCTTGAGTGCCGGCCACGTCCAGGGTGTAGACTCGGATCGTGACAATGGTGGATCCCCAAAAGATTGAGGCGGTTAAGAATTGGGTTAGGCCTAGCTCTGTGACAGAAGTTAGGAATTTTGTTGCGCTCGCTAGCTATTATAGTCGATTTGTGAAGAACTTTGCTTCTATCCCACACACTTGACTAATTTGACCAAAAAGGAGATACCATTTGAATGGACTGAAAAATGTGAGGAGATCTTTCAAAAGCTCAAGACTCTCTTGACCACCGCACTTATTCTAGCATTACCAGTTGAAGGTAAACTTTATTATTTATTGTGATGCTTCACATTCTGGTTTGGGTGCTGTGTTGATACATGATAAGAATGTTATAGCTTATGCCTCGCGTCAATTGAAGGTGCATGAGAGGAATTATCCAACGCATGATTTAGAGTTGGCAGCGGTAGTGTTTGCTCTTAAGATCTGGCGGGATTACCTCTATGGTGTTAAATGTGAAGTGTTTACTGATCATCGTAGTTTGCAGCATGTGTTCACTCAAAAGGATCTGAATTTGAGACATCGAAGGTAGATGGAGTTACTTAAGGATTATGATGTGACCATTTAATACCATCTGGGCAAGACTAACGTGGTGGCAGACGCTTTGAGTCGAAAGGCGGTGAGTATGTGCAGTTTAGCTTGCTTGAGTATATCCAAGCGACCTTTGGCTAAGGAAATTCAGACCTTAGAGTCTAAGTTCATGCAGTTGGACATCTCTGAAGGGGGTGGGGTGTTAGCTAGCGTTGAAGTGAGGGCCACATTCATCGAGGAGATCAAGGCCAAACAATTTGAGGATGAGAATTTGGAGGAGCTTAGAAAGAAAACTGCGATTGGTAAGGCACAAGAGACCACTCTTGATGCGGATGGAGTACTCAATTTTAAAGGGAGAATATGTGTTCCTAGAGTAGAGGACTTGATTGAGAAATTATTGGCAGAGTCTCATGGTTCGCAATATTCTATTCATCCGGGTGTGACCAAGATATATATAGATCTGAAGCTAATTTATTGGTGGCCGGGAATGAAGAATGACATAGCAGAGTTTGTGGCGAAGTGTCAAAATTGTCAACAAGTGAAGTATGAACATCAAAGGCCTGCAAGTTTACTTCAGAGAATGCCAATTCCAAAATGGAATTGGGAAAGAATAGCTATAGATTTTGTAGTTGGTCTTCCCAAGACTTTGGGGAAGTTTGATTCTATTTGGGTAGTGGTTGATAGATTGACTAAATTAGCCCATTTTATTCTGGTAAGAATAGATTATAATGCTAAACAATTGGCAAAGGTGTATGTGAAAGAGATTGTGAGATTGCATGGAGTGCCCATTTCTATCATCTCAGATCGTGGTACCCAATTCACTTCCAAGTTTTGGAGGAAATTGTATGATGAATTGGGCACACAACTCACTTTTAGTACATCATTTCATCCACAGACGGATGGACAATCGAAGAGGACTATTCAAGTATTGGAAGACATGTTGAGGGCATGTGTGATTGATTTTGGAGGACATTAGGATAAGTTCTTACCTTTGTGTGAATTTTCTTATAACAATAGTTATCACTCCAGCATTGATATGACACCATTTGAGGCATTATAAGGGAGGGGATGTAGATCACTCATACGATGGTTTGAGGCTGGAGACGTGAAGTCATTGGGGGTTGATTTAGTGAAGGATGCTCAAGATAAGGTGAGGAGTATTCAATCTAGGCTTCTAGCAGCCCAAAGTAGACAAAAGAAGTATGCGGATCATAAGGTAATAGACATGGCGTTTCAATCATGCGAAAATGTTCTTCTTAAGGTATCACCCATGAAAGGGGTGATGATATTTGGTAAGAAAGGTAAGCTAAGTCCTAGATACATCGGTCCATTTGAGATTCTTGAATGTGTAGGACCGGTGGCGTATAGATTGGCTTTACCTCCTAGTTTATTGGGAGTTCATCCAATATTTTATGTATCTATGTTAAAGAGGTATCATGGTGACGGAGATTATATCATTACGTGAGACTCAATTGTGTTAGACAAGGACCTCTAATATGAGGAGGAATCGATTGCAATTCTCGATCGTGATGTGCGTAAGTTGAGGACCAATGAGATTAAGTCCATGAAAGTTCAATGGAAGCATCATCCAGTTGAGGAAGCTAATTGGAAAATCTAGAGGGACATGCGAGACAAGTATCCCCAATTGTTCGTCGATTCAGGTACTACTTCATTCCTTCCTTAGCCTATTTTCCTAAGTTTTGTCACTCGGAGACGAGTGATGGGTAAATTGGTATCTATTGTAATGACCTATTTCCGTCGTTATAGAAATCCTAACGGGGGAAAATTTGAGGCCGGAAAACTTTTTCGTAGTATTTAGATTTTCCCAACTTTGTCCAGAATTGGACGAATTAGAGTCTTTTAGGTGTAGGGAAATTTGGTAACAATCGGGTAAAGTATTTATGATTTTGATTACATGAGTGGTTAGATAACTCGTTAAGGAATCCGTACGATTTTACGGAATTGAATTTGGGTGAGTAGAACTCCCGAAATCGACCTTAGCATAAAGGGTATTTTCTGAGTGTCGTTGGTTAGAGGTGTGTTGTGAAAGGCGAAATTTGGAATTCTTTAAATAGCTCACGGTTTCGTTCCAGCCACTTTGGTGCTGGTTTCTTTCGCTCTGGTGGGTTCGACACGACTTAAGGTCGTTAATAAACCCCTAAACGACCTTATTTGACACTTTTCAATTTTTAGAGCTAAGGAACGAACCCCAGACGACTCCTACTCATTTTTCACCATTCTTGAGGCTAAATGTAAGCTTTTCACTCCCCGAATCCATTTTTCGATCCGTAGAACACAATTGAATGGGTTAATATTTATGGGGGAGGGTTTGGTTATAAATTCTATGGTGGAAACAACCCTAAATTAGATGATTGGGATCATGGATTTGATCTAAGGTTCATAGAATTGTTATAGTTTCGGGTAATTAGCAATTGTTTGTTGATTCCCATGTTATTATGGTTCTTTGTAGACCAACAACAAGCGGAACGAATTCAGAAAGGGAATGATCAAGTTTCTTAGGGTTTCAAGCTTGTTTCAAGGTAGGTGATGGTTGTGATTCTATAATTGTGTGATGTATGCTTGTTCTTGCTTCATTATGATACTTGTATATGTATAAATGTTGCAATGTTGATCACACTTGTTGTAAATGAGACAGAGAATTAATGAATGCCATGAAATCATGACTTAATTGTATGATCTTGATGATATACTTGTGATTGTGATTGTGATTGTGATTGTGATTGTGGTGTGTGAATGGGATCGGTTGCCACGTTCCGGCATGCTAACTGTTTGGGTTTGGGTTCCATGAGAGGACCAATTATTTGATATAAAATGTGAAATTGATCGTTCTCGTAAATGTTGATAATGTTGTATATGTTGATATATATGCATGTGATTATATTGTTGTCTTGACTTGCTTATGTTGCACTTAGTGGGATAGCCACGTGATCCTACCAGTACACTGTGGTTGTGCACTGATGCCGCACTTGCTCTTATTTTTATTGAGTACATGACATCTTCAAGCCCTACTGACAGACCTCGCTTAGGAGATTAGTGATCATCGCTTCAAATTCAAGGGTGAGCCAATTCTTTCGGGCCACCATGGAATTCTCTTTCGTTTATGTCCACCATTTCCGGACTTAGACATTTGTTTTAGCTAGTTGATTAGTTCATTAGTTGGGGTTGTATCCCTTTCTTGTTTAGACTTGGTTCATTGTTAGAATGTTTTGGTACATTGACTTTCAGGTTGTAAGTTGTTCTTCCACATTGTTAGTTATTATTGTTAGACTTTTGTTAGAGTTTATGGGAACTCTATTTTTATATCCTTAGTGTTTGACTTAAATGTCTTAGTTATTGCTTTAGTTGCTTGGTTTGGGTTGTAGTTGTTGGGTTATGGAGGTTGATTAGGGCGTCATGCGGAAGCTTATAATTTGCAAATCATATGATAATAAATTAGATGACAAAAACTTAACTAAAAACATAATATTATTATATGATATGACCAATTGGCCTACATATTATAAAACTAATAAAAAACATAAAAACTGTAGAGAGAATAAATCTC